>JASGCC010000663.1:0-64460 GCA_030067915.1 Hydractinia echinata
ATCGTTGGAATGTAAGCTCGAGAAGCTCATGTTTCCATATGAGTGGCTAACAAGCCACGACAAGCTGAACCATGCTGGACCTGTGGCCCACGAGGACTTTTATAGCCGCTAAGTGGGAAAAACACACTATCCCGCGAAGAGTACGAGACATTCTGCGCCGAATTTTACAAACGAGGCTGCGTCACCATGATGGATTGGCTGCGTGAGTACAATATAGCCGACGTGGAACCGTTCATTGAAGCCGTGGATAAATCGAGGCTGCAGTATTACACCGACGAGATAGACATTTTGAAGGACGCGGTAAGTATCCCAGGTGTATCAATGCGGTACGTGTTGAACAAGTCCCTACGGTTGAACCCAAAGTTAGAGCTATACGCCCCGGAGAGACCCATGCAGGCATAGGTGTAAGGACTCTTGTTATAGCAAGACTTGTAAGGCCTGCAGGGAGGTACGGAAAGCATGTGAAAACTGTACGAGGAATGAAGCCTACGACCTTTTGCGGACGGGGATGGTGGACGGCCCCGCAATCGTATTCTGTAGATACCACGAACGAGACGTGACGGGTATCAGATCTCACGTGTACAGCGAACCCCGCAAGTGTAGGACCATTCTAGGGTATGATGCAAACATGCTCTACCCGCGTACCCTGATGCAAGACTTTCCTTGTGGGAAGGAACAGCTGATCAAGGTGGCCACACCGACATCGGCACATAACTTAGAGCTACTGGCGCGGGGTGTGATGGATGGATCGTTGTTTGGGTTTGCCCAGATGGATATCGAGGTACCCGAGTATCTGCGTGACAAATTCAGCGAAATGGCTCCCCTGTTTGTCGTCAAGGAGATACCTGACGAGCAAATCCCCGAGCACATGCACGAATACTTAAAAAATACGGGTCGCAAGCGTTTTCCGGGTACGCGTAAGCTTCTGGGGTTGCTAAAGGCCGAAAAAATCCTACTGTATACCCCCGTGCTTAAATGGTACCTCGATCATGGTTTGAAGGTGACTGCCTTTTACCAATTTCTCAAGTATGCTAGAGGTAGGCCCTTTGAATGGTTCCCGGAAGAGATTGCCGATGCACGACGACAGGCTGATAAAGACCCCGACAAGCGTATTGCGGGGGATACGGCAAAATTGAAAGGGAACAGCTTCTACGGCAAAATGATTGAAGACCTAGCGAGGCACGCAAATACTATATTTACGAGGGATGAAAAGGAAGTTGATGCAGCCCTGCGAAGCCCGTACCTAGAGGATCTTGAAGAGATTGGGGAGGCATACGAGCTTAGAAAAGGCAAGCACAAGTGTACTATCGATAGAGCTTACCAATGTGGTATCGCGGTATATCAATTGGCCAAACTTCGCATGTTGGAATATTACTACGATTTTCTGGACAAGTATGTGGATCGCCGTCATTTTGAGTATATATATATGGACACCGACAGCGCCTACTTCGCCATATCGGGAGAAGTAGGCGCCGATTATGATAATAATGTAGGGAACTGGCTGGTTACCGATAGTCATTCATCTCGAACAGGCGGGTTATTTAAACCTGAGTTCGTTGGTTTTAGAATGATTGCCCTGACGGCCAAGTGCTACTTCGTGGAAGGCAAGGAAGGTACTAAATTTTCTTGTAAGGGGTCCAAACGACAAAATGCTGTGACCTGGGGTAGATACCTGGGTGCGCTAAAGGGTGGTATGGACAGGGCTAAAAACGTAGGCTTTAGGGTACATGAGCAGGGTATGATTACGTACGAACAGAACAAACTCGGTCTCTCGGCGTTTTATGATAAGAGAGTCGTGCACGATGACGGGTACATACATCCCCGCTTACGGTTTAAGGGAATAAAATGGAGGTGTGTTTGTATATTGCTATACTTCTACCCTATGCCATGATCGCCTACATTCTTTTTCGTTATAAACAACTACTAATAAAGATGTCCGATATCGCACAAGTCTTTGACAATGCCTCTGCAGAATATGAGAATATAGAGAAGCCTATCGATAGGCGCCAGGCTTTGAAGGACGCCCTGAGGAAAGGCAAGGGTCACCTTTTGCCTAAGAAGTGCACAGAGGGCTTTGTCGATAAGGCCCCCGAGGAGGCCATAGACAAAGTACATACCGAGTACCTTCAACGAGAATTGAACGAAAAGGGTGAAAAGACTGCAAGGGCACTTTCCACTCATGCAATAAGCATTTATGCCAATATGATAGGTAATTTTGTGAACATCGATAATATTGAGGATCTTCGCAGGGACATTGAGGATGACGCTATCATTAAAGAGTCTATGACGACCTTGGAATATTAGTATATTGCACGCTTGGGAGATGTCTGGCACCATACTCGTTGCAGGCCACACAGCACGGCGTAAATCTAAAAAGAAGGATGAGGTGGTGGAGGATAAGGAAGAGCCTCGGGCTACTGTAATAAATGAGTGAAGAGATTCCGCAGAAACAAAAGAAGAGCGAGTCATTACAAAACAAGTAAAGCATCCCGGGCGTGTGGCCCAGGGACACAAGTTGGCTGCACTGATGAAGAAGAGGAAGGAAGAAATGAAACAACAAGAGGGTACTGTAGAGCCTGCAGTCAAAGCCTCTTCGGTACTAGTTCCGTACAGTCGATGATCCCAATGCCGTACATGTATGGTGTAGGTACGCTTGCCGTGCTTGCCATAGGGGTTGGGGCTTGGTATAGAATTTCCCCAAAAATGGCGGAGAATCTAACAAGCCAGCGACCAATCAGAGCCTCAACAAAAGGGCAAAACTCAGCCTCATATCTCTATGTTCAAAATGTTATAGAATTTTTCAAAAAATTACACTAAATAAATGTCAGCAAGCAACGTATCACCCAAAGAAAAGGAGATTTTAGACATGTTGTATAAACCGTCGTGGATCTATCCTTCACCTTTGCATATGCCCTTGGGGGTAAGAAAATCCTGGGTATTTCACGCCCATCTGCAAAAATGGACATGAATGACGTCCTTAAGATGACGGCGTACTTTTCTGCAGGTAGGGCAAGTCAAGAGATGGCCGTGAAAAAAGGGTGGTTACCCGCATCCATAGTCCCCAAACCGAAATAGACCGTTAGTAAAACTCGTGTTTGTCCCTAAGGACAAAAACGAGTCAATATGGAAGAACCAAGAGCTGCTAAAATGTAAACACTATCTTTATTTGGACAATTTTAGAATCAAAGGAATGGTCAACTGACAAAACGGTGCATCAATGCCTGAACATAGCCAAGGAGTCACGTGAAAAAACAAATGCCCGCATCAAAGACAGGGGGGTAGTGCAAAGAATGTAGGGGCATTCAGTATTGTCACCATCAAAGACTGAGGGCATATTGTAAAGAGTGCAAGAGGATTCGGATTTGTAAACATGAAAGGCAGAGGTCTCATTGCAAAGACTGAAAAGGGAGCCAGATTTGTAAACATGAAAGACAGAGGGGCCAGTGCAAGGAATGCAAGGGCATTCAGTATTGTCATCATCAAAAGGTGAGGGCCTATTGCAAAGAGTGCAAGGGCAGCCAGATTTGCGACCATCAAAAAGTGAGGGCCTATTGCAAAGAGTGTAAAGGAAGTCAGTTTTGCAAGCATGAAAAAGGAGATCCACCTGTCAAATTTGCAACCCTGATGGCCATCTAGCCGGCGTTGTAAGAAGCCGAACCCACAATGCTCTGATGGGAAACAAGGAGCTCAGCTCCCAAGAGTATATCGGGTGCGATATCGCCACACTGCGGGCCCATATTGAAGCCCAGTTTGTTGAGGGTATGACCTGGGACAACCATGGGGAGTGGCATATCGATCACAGGGTACCAATTCAATATAAGGAAAATGGGGATACCCCATCGCTTGCTGAGGTTGCTAGTAGATTACACTACACCAATACGCAACCTATGTGGGCAAGCGAAAATATAGCCAAGGGTAACCGATATGTCTCGGAATAGGCGTGAGGCCTAATGGATCCCGTGAAAATTTCTATTTGTCTAAGAGGCAAATAGAAATGGAGGAGGCGAGCCCCGGAATAGTAAATGGATTCAAAATGTTGCCACAAATGCAAAAAATTGTTTCCCCAGACATGTTCAAAATTAGAGGTAATGGCCGAACAAAAAGTTGTATAGGTTGCCTGGCTAAGGCGAAGGAGAGGCGGCGTACCAAATGCAAGGACCCTGTTATCGAACAAAAGGTAGACATTCTTGCCACTGATGTCGAAATTAGGGAAATTCAGCAGGATGAAAATTACCTACTTCTTTACACCCTGTTGACATACAACATCATACCCCAGTACATCGAACTCATCGGAGCACCAACCGAGAGCCTGGAAAAGGCACTGCTCGTCAAGGGATACCGCAAGGTACTACGATGCCTACAGGAAAATTAAGATATACTCCACTACCCATGGAATACCAGGCTCGAAATACCAAGCTATGCCCTGCCTGCCGGGGGTCCTTGGTGAACAATCACAGCGGTGTGTTGATATGTTTGGGCTGTGCCGGTGTATTTTCAAAAATCCATAATCAAAAGTGGTTATATTATTAGTAAATGGATGTCGTAAGGGACCCACATACCTGTATTTTTACAGGCCCGACAAGTTGTGGAAAAACGCAACGTGTTCTAGACCTACTTGAAAACGAATATAAAAAGCACTATCACAACATAGTCATACTTTGTCCTACTATACGATGGAATACCACCTACCTTGAGAGAGCCTCGCTCGGGAACGATGATTACGTGTTCCTGATAGACCCCAAGGACCAACTGTTTGAATGGATAGGAAGGGTATCATCGCTCCTGGCAGGCGAGGAGAGTCTCTTCATAGTCGACGATTGTATGGCGAACGAAGATTTCGATAAACGTCGACAATCCCTACTTGAACTTGCTATTTCGGGAAGGCATCGCAAACACAGCTTGTGGCTATTAACCCAAGCGTATACGGCTTTGCCCAAGAACCTTCGACGTCAAAAGAAGCAACTCTTCCTCTGGTACCCTCGGAAAGGAGTGATATGAGGATGATTGACGAGGAGACGAACATGATCCCCGATTGGACTGACATGAAAGCTGAGCTGAAAAGATCGAAACACTCCTGCCTGTACGTGAGATTGGAACACCCTCGAACTTGGAAGATTCTCGACTGACCATACAAAAAATCCAAATTCTACTTGAAAATGGAACAAGAATGTCTCTTACAGCAGGTGATTATTTCCAAGGAAAACAAGTCCGATCATTTTATGCCCAGGATAAAGGTCAATATATTGTAGCCTCCGATGTGTGGAGGGCTGTAGGATATAAAAGAAGGGCCGGGGTACAGGCCATTCAGCGATATGTTCCTGGCAAGTATAAAATGCGATTAGGTGATGCTTTTGTAGACCTTCAGGAGGTACTCAGAGCTGAGTACCTCCAACCTACATCCAGACACGGTTTTACTGACTGAACCCGGACTCTATTGTTTTCTGTTGAGATGTGGTCGGTCCGAAGCAGAATCATTTTTGGAGTGGGTTGTAGAGGAGGTGTATCCAGGGAAATGCGAAGGCTTGCTGCAGCAATCGAGGAAAAGGACGCGGCCATCGCCATCCTGGAGGACGATCTTGATGCCTGGGATGAACAGCTCATGGTACAGGCCCGGGAAAATGCAAGGCTTATGGAAAGACATGTTCCATACCGTCATCAATATGATACCATGCTATGCGTGGTTGATAAAAATGATCCCCACGAGCATGGAAGATCCGAAAGGCACCCACACTATATGCTCTGATGCCAAAGGAAGGAGCTCGGCACAAGAATAAACATATTAAGAACAATGTACCCCGATATGGCTGTAAGGGAACCGGAATGTGACGATCCCAATGCCGTGCATGTCTGGTGTAGGTTCAAGGATGATGTCCTTACCAAGGCTAATTTCTACAGGAACCACTTCACCCTACCTGACGATGATACGCGAGAGCTCTTCGAAGGCATGTTTGATATTGATATGTCGTAAGCGGGCACTAATTTTACTACCCACAAAAGAGTAGTAAAATTACCATTTATGACCACGGTGAAAACCTCTGGGTAAGCATTAGTATATAGAAAGATGTGGTCGCAAGTTATGTTCAACACAGGAGCCATTGAGACCCTATCAAATAGCCAGGATCAGCCCATGTTCAAAAGGGCTTACCTGGGACGGTGTTTAGGTATTGAAAATATTAGACAGTGTAGCCTCGATAATCAAATGATATCAACAAGAGAAAATATACAGGTAGGGGTTGGGGGTGCCACCCCCAACCCAAATGAAGGCCAAAATCCGCATGACGTCTTTGTCACGCTTGAGGGCGCCCTGGAGATCGTTCGCCGTTCCAAGAAACTAAAGGCCGTGGGGGTCATCAAATGGCTTGCTCGGGACAGGTGTCCGAAAACTACAAGATGTAATAAAAGAGCATCGCCAGGGCCTAGAGGATAGAGACGCGACCATGGCGGTGATGGCGGATGATCTTGAGGATAGGGATGATGAAATTGTCTTTCTTGGGGATGAGCTAGAGGAACTACAGCAACGGGCTGTGCCTTACCCGGAAGATCCTTTTGAGGATATCGGTATGGTCATTATCCAGAAGAACAACGGTGATCCCTTTCAATACCTTGCCATCTGTGGTCAACAGGGGTATGTGGCGCAAAAGATTAGAAAAAAACTTGTTGACCACCCCAGGGGTGAGATTGTTGTACTGACAGAGACACCAAATGCCATCGTACACTACAACTGGCTCAGGAAGCGTGGATGTATCGAGGTAAATCCCCGAGCGTGTGAGACATTTCAGGCTTGGCGAGCACTACACGCATGAACGTCTCCTGGAGCTCGCGGAATGATATGACTTAAACGGGCACTAATTTTAATACTCACAAGGGTATTAAAATTATCATTTTTTTTACCCTTTTGGTTGTATGTTAAGAACCAGTGAAATATCAAAAGATGGAAGCATACATAAAACAAAATCAATTTACAATCAACTACGATATCCAGATACCTGTACTGCACTGTTGTATCAAGGCAGGGTCGGTGGCTGGATATTGCCCTACCTGGTTAGAAAATTTTAAATATCGAGATGGTGTATACTACGAGGGGTTTGGATATAAAACGGACGAAGAGCTTTTAAACAGGGTAGCGTCAGGTGAAAAAGCATTGGGTACATTTGTAAGAAGCGAGATTGACGAGGAACTCGAGGATGATGCTGAACGCCTAGGGCTCTATATCGTTGCGGCTAAAGAGAACAACTATGGTGCACTCTGTTACCAGGTTATCAAGGATAGGGACTTGAAGCTATCGGATTTGGCTGATATATCAACAATAGGCAATATACTCAACTTTCCGATACCAGATAGACGTCTAGTCGATATTGATTTGGAAAATGAACCCAATGTCATCAAAGGTATCGTCTATGGTACCCGTTCTATACCCTACATCCTTAGGATTATCTGCGAGATCCGAATGATGATGATGATGACGAATGAAGAGATTTCAAAAGGCAACCGATACATTACAGAATAGGAGTGTTTTTTATGGCCTTGATAAGCCATAAAAAATATTACCAAGCCTTAACCTCCGGAGGCACCTGAACATCTTCAGGAATAAGCATCAGCTCCTCTGACACGAAGTTGCGATCAGGGCCGTCCTTTAAATAGTATAGCACGCGACTACCGCTACAATACGATCCAATCTACATTTTCCTACTCCAGAAAGCATCTGTTGCACGTCTTTTAGAGTCAGCATGCTCCTCTCTGGTTGTAGCAGATAGAGATAAAGACCATCCTCGGGTAGGGGTTATTCTTCGGGGTATTCTTGACTTTTCTCAAGCGGGACATCATCGAGTTTAATAGCCTTGTTAGGTTTTAGGCCAATCATGGCAGTTTTGCTGCTGTTTAGACTTTTGACGATAGTGTACAGGTGCTTGACCCATATGCTACTAGGCTCCCCAGAGACCAACTCCTGTGCATCCCGAGGCTTAAAGAGCCTTTCCGCGAGTACCTTGTTATAGCTCTCCACAAAGGCCGTGAATGTATGGTGATATTTGGTGGTAGCCCTTTTGATCTCAACCCCTTTACCCTCCAGCAGCTTCGTTACATCTGATTTGAACTCACTACCGTTATCACACTGAAAAATCTTAGGATATCGTAAAGGTCCTGCTTTGTAAATATCTTTGATCATATCCGCGACTCGCTGGCTTTTTTCGTTCTTAAGGTCTGGCTACCTTGTATCTCGAGGCCACGTCAATGCCCGTCAGGATGTATTTGTACGTACTACCATATAACCGATCATGCGGCATATACAACAGATCAAACTGATGCACTTCATTGGTTGTTGTAATGGTGAAGTGTGGATAATCGATCTTTTTAGGAGCCTTGATGTGCCTCAGCCACAAGAGTTGACGGGACAGCCAATAAGTTACTAGCTTTTTTGAGAGACCGCTCTCCTTCGCGAGTAATTTGATAGCCTTGCGCCCGGTCCACAGATGTTCTGGCATGTAGTAGATATTGCTTAGCTTTTCCACCTCCTCTTCCATAACGCTATGTGATTTTTCTGAAATGTTTATTATATGTCAGAAAAAATTCCTACAGATATTTGTAAGCCACGAAGCCTAGCAGGGACAACGAGCCAAGTACGAACGTTAACTCACCATCCTGTTAAGTTTTTGAAGGTGTGTAAAAATCCTTCAGCTGTGGGGCCTTCTTGTTTGATGCTATATAATACCGGTACATGTCGTCGTCCAGCTCGCGAAGACTCTTCCCCGCTTTTATTTGCAGTTCCCTTTGCTTGCCGAACCAGTCAAGCTTGGCCTGTCGGTCTCTTATCCATTGAGCCTGAGCCTCATTCAATTTTTCGACGGCCTCATCATGCCGTTTTCTCTCCGCCTCGCCGTGTCCTGAGAGCTTGCTGAACAAATAATTTGTACCGCTAAATGCTAAGGCGTTGATTAACGCGCCCCCTGCCATGATTGCTAATGTAGCCATTTTATTTTGAGACAAAACGATTGCCTTTTGAAATGTTCTCACTCGCCCACATGGGTTGAGTGTTGGCGTAGTGCAATCTACCAGCAACCTCGGCAAGCGACGGAGCATCTCCATTTTCCTTATATTTAATTGGCACTTTGTGATCAATGTGCCACTCTCCATAATTGTCCCAGTTCATACCCTCAACAAACTGAGCTTCAATATGACCCCGCAGCGTCGCGATATCGCAACCCAGATAATTCTGAGAACTAAGCTCCTTATTTCCCCGTAAAGCTTTGTGTGTTCGACATCGTACAACAGAAGCGAGATGTCCAGGGGGCTCGCAAATTGGACACTTTGACCTCTCCCTTTCATGTTTGCAAATCTGACTTCCTTTGCAGTCCTTACAATAGGCCCTCAATTTCTCATGCTTGCAAATATGACTGCCCTTGCATTCCTTGCATTGGGATCTCAACCTTTGATGGTGACAATACTGAATGCCCTTACATTCTTTGCACTGACCTCTCTGTCTATCATGGTGGCATTTTGTACGTTCCATTGACGCCCTCTTAACATCGAGGCATTCGATGCACTGTTTTGTAGTTTGACCATTACGTTTGATCCTGAAATTTTCTAAAGATAAAAAGTGTTTGCATTTTGGGCAGCTCCTGGTTCCTTCCATCTTGATTTGTATTTATCCCCATAGGACTAATACAAATTGTGGTCTACTCCACAGAATTAGACCGTATTTATTCCGACTGTTTGCTCTTCTTCTTGCAGTCTTTACAAGAAGCCCTCTGTTTTTCATGTTCACATATCTGACTGCCCTTGCACTCCTTGCATATTGATCTTTTCTTTTTATGCTTGCAGGTACCACCACCCCCGCAGTTTTTACACCGGGATCTTATCCTTTCATGTTCGCAAATCTGACTGCCCTTGCAGTCTTTGCATTTAGGCCTTTCCCTTACGTGGGGGCATGTGTTACGTTCAATTGAAGCCTTCTTAATATCGAGGCATTTGATGCATGTCTTTGTAGTTTGACCATTTTTCACCACCTTGAATGCATCTAGCAAAAGACTCTTTTTACAATTTGGGCATCTCTTTTCTTCCAAATGTTTGCCCTTCTTGCATTCCTTGCAGCGATACCTCAATTTCTCATTTGGGCTTATCTGACTGCCCTTGCATTCCTTGCAGCGATACCTCAATTTCTCATGAGGGCATATCTGACTGCCCTTGCACTCCTTGCAGTAGGCTCTCACCCTTTTATGAAGGCATATTTGATTTCGCCCACAGTCCTTACACTGCTCCATCCGCCTACCATGGGGGCATTTGTTTTTGGCACGCCGCTGGTTCTTTTTATCCAGGCAGCATATGCATTACTTTTTTTTTTAGCTTGGCCATTTTTCAACACCCTGAATGCATCCAGGGCCAACACTTTTTTACAACTTGGGCATCTCTTGTATTCTTCCATATTGATTTATATTTGCCTCATGGGGACAAACATAAATTATGGTCACTAATACACCAAAGAATGAAACCTACCACCCAGAATGTTTAACTGAGCATCTTGAAGCAAGTACACATAGCATCTGAAATCCCCGGTTCCGTCGGCTTTTTTGTCATATGGAGAGTAATGCCGTCGCTAAGCCTCTGTAGGGGTCTCCCGCTACCATGTAGGGTATGGTCGGGAGATGCCCTGAAATCAATAAACAACGCATACCGTTCATTAAAAAATTGGCTAATTGTCACATTCGAGTCGTGACCACCAAAGAGGTTGGCAATCTGCTCCAGGTGATCCTTTGGAAGCATGGGATGACTATAGAGTTCGTTAGGTTCACCCTCCACCGTGATGGATATCTTTTCAATTTTTGGATTATAGAAGACCTCGTTGATACCAGCGTAAGCCTTCACTTTCCCGGGGTCTATAAAGAGTGACAGGACACCTTTGAGACTCCTGGCAGGGGTATCGATTTGCAAATTGTAGCTAGTATCCGATTTTTTCATGGTCACCACCTTACTTCGAAGTATCCGTTCATAGGGTAGCGCGAGGCTACTATACCGCGACATCATGGCACTCGCGAGACCCTCATGGGTGACTTTGTCAAACTCCAATGAAATATTGCTTATTTTATAGGCAGCGTCGGCTGCCTTGGCTGTCGTACTTCCCACGGCTGCCGTGCCCGCATCTTTGATCACGTCACTGTACGATGCGAAATGTAGTACAAACTGTAATCTGTCATGGAGCCCTGCCTGGTAAAAAGGGAGATCATTTGTAAGCTCAAACATCTTGCCCAATGGGATGCAAAAAGTGTTGCCATACGCCGAGGCGATGGCTTTTTCCTCATCAGTCCCGACGTACTCAGTAGCCTTGACCTGCAGGGCTCTGATGGTACCATCATTGGGGTTGATTCCCTCTAGGATGAGATTGTTCTCCCTAGCAAACTTAGGGAGCCACAAGTCTCTGTAGACGCGAGCTTGTTGTAGTCGCTGATATTCTGCACCTCGTTGCCATTCAAGGTGATGCGTAGATTTCGCACCAGGCTTTTGCCTATGTTGCTCACGATGGTACGCTTCGTGTTGGGCCCTGTAAGCACCAGGTCAAATAGTAGCCTGATGCTACCCGGAAATATGACATCATTCTGTCCTAGGTTCGGAATATCCACGTACAATTCTTCATTCTGGTTGATTGTGGAAGGTATATGGCTTACCTTGACGCGCTGCCGTTTCCCTTTGATAGCAAGGATCTGTTTCGTTTCTGCGTAGGGGTCTAGGATGGTTCCAAATCCACTCATGTTTTATTATAAGGAAAATAAAGATGCCAACTAATCCAGTATTTGTACCTGATATTGATCTTCCGGATGATGAGGATGAGAGCCATCCAAATAAGCCCGATGATACTACGTCAAAACTCTCCGGAACGCCAAAGCTCCCATCAACACCGGGGCCTTCAACAGAACAACAAGGTGCTCCAGGGGATCTCCTTTCGGATCAGAGGAAAAAATTGCTAGAGGATAGGGTCAACGGCCTCTACGATCTCCTTACGGAGAAGTTGGGGTTACGGCCTGATGCGAGATATTACGATGCCTTCAGGGTGGATACGGGGAATCAACTGATTGTTAAAGAGATAGTGAAAGGGAAAAAAACCTTCAAGGAAATAGTGATTACATATCAAGATGGTAATTTAAAAACCGTTGGCCAGATACAAACGTTGCTAGGTAGTAATCGTCTGCAGGCCCTGGGTTTTGCCGACTATGTTACACCCAATAAAGGTGGTAAATTCAGGGCCCAGAAGCTCTTGAAAAGGTATAGCAAAATAGAGAAGGAGGCGAGAACGCTGAAAATATTGAGATGGAATCGTTGGAGGAGATCGATGAAGTTGTAGATGCCACGGAGAGCTTATACAAGACACTTCGTTTGCTGGGCCTGATGAAGGTGGCATCACCGAACGTGAAAGAAGGGGGCTTGACCTCGAACTTCAGACATTAAGAGGTAACTTGAAAAGCTTGACAAGCAAGATGATTTCGCTTGATAGCGAGATTATCAGGGCAGAGGGTAATTTGAAAGAACTTGAGGAGAAGAAGGCCGAGGCAGATGAAGGACAACAAGCTAACCTTGAGAGGGATATAGAAAAGGTGAAGAAAGAGATTAGGGATCTGAATGATAAAAAAGGCCCTAAGGGAAGCACATGGCATGCTATCCACTGACATATACCCCCAGCTGAGACATATCAAGGAGACCCTGATGAAAATTGCCGGGGATGACACGTCTTTGCTCGAGAAGCTTAAAATCTTGTTCAAGGAACAGGGGATCACTATAGCCAGCATCGTCTCCGCTATTGGTCTACTGATAAGCACCATTGTACTCTCCGTTACGGGAGGAAGTGCCGCGGCAGGTGCTGCAGGAGGAAGTGCTGCAGCGGGTGCGGGAAAAGGCTTCGTAAAAAAGCAGCTTGAAAGGCTTGGAAAGTTCCTGAAATATTTGGCAGGTAAGGGAGGCGCTGCCTTACCTGGTATTATGGGTACGGTTGTCTCCTTCCTTCTGAGGGTAGCGGCAACAGTCGTGGAATATGTGGCAAAACATCTGTACATGGCCATCGCGGCCGCTGCCGGGTTTGCCGTGTTCTATGTTAGGGGGTCTAATATGAACTATTTTTTTAGCCATATGTAGGCAATGATGATTCCTACCCCTGTCGTGATCAACGCGAACCTCGTATCCTCGTGCTGGTTTTGTGTTGGTTCCCTGTGCTCAGTAGGATGTATAGGAGGCGTAGCATGCTTGGGATGTAGTTTAATATCCGCCACATGTCTGATGGTATGTTCGGTATGTCTAAGGGGTGTGGCATGTATAGGTGTTTTGATAGTATGCCTAGGGGGTGTAGTATGCTTGGGGGTGTGGTATGTATAGGGGTATAGTATGCTTGAGGGCGTAGTATGCTTAACAATAGGCTTGTTATTCATATCAACCTGTACCCCCACATTTACATTGGCAGGTGCTATGAGGATGTTGTTGTTATACCCCACAATTTTACCTATTCGCAAATTCATGTCGGAAGGCAGCATGTACACGATGTGCATGACAGCAAAATTTACAGGAGTTCTGGCATATTGCAGCACCTTCTGAAACTCAGTGATATCATGTCCTACATTTTCCTGACGTTGTACCATGGCCTCAAATTTCTGCATTAAAATCTGCCTTGCTGTATAGTTGTCGGCACCTGAGCCGAGTAAGGATGCCTTTGCCCCTGCCTGCGATCCAAGCAATAAGACCACGTATACGCGAATACTCTCACTTAGCTTGGTCAGACCCTCCGATGTCAAGCCCTGACTTGCTGGTATAATGAATTTGCCCCAATCACCCTCAACTTGTGGCCACCATCTACCGTTGGTGAGTGATGCACTTTCTGACTTGGTCTTGTATAGACCGTTAGGGTCGGCACCATATTCACGGCATATTTGTGCATACCCAGATGTGGAGTAGGGATTTTTGTACGAGAAAAACCGACATTAAAAGACATGGGTACTTTCATTCTTGCCAGAATACGACGCATGTGGTAATACACATGAAATTTAAATATGGAGTTTACAAGGGGTACAGAGCCCGTTAGATGTTTTGCTGATATGCCCAAGGCTGTGCTCGCGCAATGAGCTGCAAAGTTCACCTGAATATTCCAGTAGTCCAGGGCTTGTCCTCTTGTCCAGCCCTGAATGACAGGGTCGTTCAGGTAGGTTGTGGTAACCTTGATTGGGTATTTGGTGAATTCAGGAAATACCACAGAAATATAAGACTCCTTCCCAACATACAAGTCCTGATGCTCATGTTGGTTACACCAAGTGGCCACTCACCCCTGTTGGAATCGTACTTTGCCTTGGGGTTGTATGAATACATGTTCATCTTTGTTTTAAAACAAAGATGAAAAGCTATATATTACTGATATCTATAAACATACGATATTGGAAGACTACCTGGGACAGTATAGTAGGATAGCCCTGAAATCGATAAGCATCAGGCCTGTATGGTTGAACCTTTACAGCGATAATGAATTTGTCATCCGTAAAATAGGGCCCGATCAGAGGGAAATTAGAATTGAGATCATGAACGGTCTGTATAGGATCGAGGATTTAGCGGCTATCGTCAATAGTCAGGCACAGGACAGGATAAAACTTTTTGTCCTAAAAAATGGACTCTGTAGGCTCCGTGTCAGTGACGGGTACACGGTGGTTATTCATCGACAACTGCAAAAGCTCCTGGGTCTATCCTATAACCCTAGTAAAAAGTACTATCAGAAGGGAGACTATGATTCCTTCTACAAGACTGACATCTATATTCGACTACGACTCGTTTGCCCTCAGTTGGATGAAGACGACTGCCTGCTGGATGGCAAAAAATCTAAAATTCTGGCTTTACTCCCCACCAAGGAATTAAATGCTTGAGGGGATATGCTAACCTGGACTTTTGATACCCCAATTTACATGCCCTTAAAAGGCTCTACGGATCGCCTCGAGTTCATGCTAACAGACGAGTTCCACCACGACAAAAACGTTTCGTTCACCGGGATAACCATGCAACTATTGATAGAATAAAGATGAGCGATATCAGCAAACTATACCCTAGTTTGCCGAGTGCACTTGCACATGCCGATATACCCGAGGAAAGCCAAAAGTATAGACTTGATGAGATTGGTGAAATTGGGAAGTATCTGCAAAATGAGATTAAGGAGCGGGACAAACTCGCAAAAAAGTTTAAGATACATGGGACCTGGATTAGATATTGCGATCATGGGCTACTTGGTATTAGTGTAATTACATCTAGTATAGGAATCGGAACCCTGCTCTCAGGAATGGGTGTACCACTAGCAGTGGCAATGGGGGGTCTTTCATTTGCCGGTGGGATGGGGCAGGCAGGCCTTAAGACTGCCGGAAAAAGGTTGGGGGTAAAATCAAAAAAGCATGAGAACATAAAGCTGATCGCCGAAGCAAAGCTGAACTCGATCGTTGACCTGATGTCAAAAGCGGTAGAAAATGGGGAGATTGATAAGTATGAGTTTAGCCATATATTGCAAGAGAAGCAAAAATATATGGTCTTGAAAGAACAGATGAGGCAGAGGTTCAACCGCATTGTTGACTCCATCAATGAACAAGAGCGTGCCAAGCTAGTTGCCAGGGGGAGGCAAGAGGGTAGGGAAGAGTTTTTAAAAAACGTACAATCTGCGCAGTATGCAAGCGCTATGTAGACCCTCCACCTGAGTATATGCCATAATTAATTTTATATATTTTATAGGTACTGCATGGCCTATAAAATATTGGTTTTTTTTCTAAGCCTCATTCAGCAAAAATTCCTTTTTGAAGTCCTTGTACCGGCATTCCACAACATGTGCTTGGGGGTAGTGGTTTTTGCCCTGCACATACACTGATGAAATAGCCAGAATGGCATTGGCTTGACAGGGCTCGTCATAGGGTACCGGCATACCGTGGAATTTGGTCGTTATCACGTCCTTGTAATATTTGAGCTTGGCATTCACGTAACGGTCCTTTTTGACCGGCTCCGTCGTCAATATGTCAACATGTATCGCAGCAATAAACAGTCCGTAACCAAGCTTAGCATATCAATAAATATCTAAAAGGTTGCTAATGTGCAAAAAGAGAAGATAAAGGAGCATTTTTAGATACAAAATATTAAAAAAGAATGGTTTCAAGTCATGCTTTGCCAATTTCCACCGAAAATGGCTAATTTCACACAGCTAAGTCGCCATTATGAATTTTTTGTTTTAAACAAATTGCGCAGAAAGCCCTGACATATTAAATACAGCTGTAACTCGCATGAAAAAGTTTGCTAAAATGGTTTCTCATAAGCAGAAGAATGGTTTTTAAAGTGCAAATGATAAGCCGGCGAACCAGCAAACAAGCCTTATAAGAGCAGACTGTGATGGTAAAGTGCTATGGTAAAGTGTATACAGTTTACCGCACAGTTTACCGTACAAATTAACTGGTGTACAACCTACAATGCAGAATATATAATTAAAAAAAGGTGCTTTGACATGCTTTCTACTACAGGGAATGGAATCAATACTAACTAACTTCCTAAACTGCTCCGTATAGGAAAATGTCAACAGTTTACCATTTTAATTGATTATAAAAGGTAATACTTATATTCTCTATTAATAAAAAAAACGATAAACTGTGCGGATTTTTTACATAAAAAGGCATTACTGTGCTAATTTTAATTTTGAAATGTTGCTAACTATCTGTTAAAAGGTGACATAGTGTTTTATAGGAATTATTACCAGTAAAATAGTTTTTATGCCTGGATACGTAGCGGTAAACTGTACGGTAAACTGTAACAGTTTACCATCAGCACTTTACCATATTAGAATAATTTTAAAACGGAATGTTTTTTTTAGACCCAGTTATTGGTAATGACAATGGCCCTTGAAACGACACTCTGCAAAGCATCCGTCACAAGAAAGTGACATGCTAAACCCTTTTCAGTGCAGTTTCCATGCAGCAAACGCCTTTGAAGACTGATGACGCATTACTTCGTGCGAAGGTTTTATCGACTCGGGCATGTTTATTAAATGTACCAATGGAGTTTGGAGTGTGCCTGACACTACATTTTTATGTTCATTGGTACTAAATATTATAAAGTTGTTTAATTTTTTGAAAAAAGTTGATTTTGAGCCTTTTGAATGGTGTAAACAGTGTCAAAATGCTCTTATTTGGAATTTTTATGACGTTTTCTATATTTAAATGTTATGGGCACCATTATGGAACCAATATAAAGTTTTACATCAGGTATATTGATATTTATTTTTGGTCTCATGCATTAGCTCTCCAAATATTATGTATTGGTTGTGCACAATTTAACGGGTAGTTGGTCCCGGTTAGGTAGGTCACCTAACCGGGACCAACTACCCGTTAAACTATCTCGTAAAATTAATATTTTTAGAGACAATCGTTGCCAAAAGTGTTGAGACACTTTTTGAAATTTGAATTATTTTCACACTTTCACCCCTACACCCCCCAGACAATGTTGCACTCAGGTTTTTTGAAGTCAGAAGTTTGCTGCTATGGCTCTCCAACACTGTGTAAAGGGGGGGAGGGGATAAAAAGAGTCGTTATTCTGTATTTATTGCCTTTTCTGCCACTAATGTTCAGTTTTTGCATTTGTCTCAACTACTTTTGGCAACGATTGTAGAGCCTCAATGGTCTAGTGCCATGATTCTCGCTTTGGCTGCGAGAGGTCCGTGGTTCAAATCCCGTTGAGCCCATTGTTGAAGTGTAACTAATGTTGTAAGTGCAATTTGCGCTTGTTTCATCTCCTACAAAGACACTCGTAATAGCACGTGTTTTATGCTACTTACTGCAGAGAACAAACCAAACTCAACTGAAACGTAAGTTTTGAATTGAAGTTATCGTAGATGTTGTCACGTGCGCCTAACATTCACAACGTGCCTTTTCGATTCAGGATGGGTACACATATAGTAATAACGTAACTACTCATCGTCCCCGTCCAACGCAGTTGATTATTTAGGGACTCTGTGGCGTAATGGTAGCGCGTGGGACTCCAGATCAGAAGGTTGCGTGTTCAATTCACGTCAGGGTCATAAAAACCGGTATTAAAGCATGGTTACAAAAATAATGTTTTTTGAGTCAATTAATTGTAAGGAAAAAGTTATGCTCCAGATTGTGATTTCACTAATGCGTAGTGAAACATTTTATTATATCCTTAGAGACGACGAAGACAGTCCCTATCTGAACAAATCCATTCTTAATAGGTCTTTAACACTGTGACATTTTGCACGTGACATAGAGCCTCAATGGTCTAGTGGCATGATTCTCGCTTTGGGTGTGAGAGGTCTCGGTTGAGCCCATTGTTGAAGTGTAACTGAAGTTTTTAGTGCCATTTCCGCTTGTTTCATCTCCTACAAAGTCACTCGTAATAGCATATGTTCTATGCTATTTACTGCACAGAACAAACCAAGATCAACTGAATCGCTTAGTAAAGTATTGCCTGGAAGTTAAGAGTGCTTCCTTACTGTAGGTGTCATCACGTCCGCCTAACATCCACAACGTGGCCTTCCGATTCGGCACGGGTACACATATAGTAATAACTGAACTACTCATCGCCCCCTTGTTACGCAGTTGATTGGTTACGGACTCTGTGGCACAATGGTAGCGCGTCTGACTCCAGATCAGAAGGTTGCGTGTTCAATTCACGTCAAGGTCATAAAAAACGGCATTAAAGCATGGTTACAAAAATAATGGTTTCGGAGTCAATTAATTGTTAGGAAAAAGTCATGCTCCAGATTGTGACTTCACTATTGCGAAGTGAAGCATTTTAATATATCCTTAGAGACGACGAAGACAGTCCCTTTCTGACCAAATCCATTCTTAATAGGTCTTTCAACATTGTGATATGTTGCACGTGACATAGAGGCTCAATGGTCTAGTGGCATGATTCTTGCTTTGGGTGCGAGAAGTCCCGGGTTCAAATACCGGTTGAGCCCATTGTTGAAGTGTAACTAATTTTGTAAGTGCAATTTCCGCTTGTTTCATCTCCTACAAAGACACTCGTAATAGTACGTGTTTTATGCTATTTACTGCAGAGAACAAACTAAACTCAACTGAAACGCTAAGAAACGTTTTGACTTGAAGTTAAGAGTGCTTCCTTATTGCAGGTGCATCACATGCGCCTAACATTCACAACGTGCCCTTTCGATTCGGGACGGGTACACATATAGTAATAACATAACTACTCATCGTCCCCGTCTTACGCAGTTGATATAGTTACGGGCTTTGTGGCCCAATGGTAGCGCGTCTGACTCCAAATCAGAAGGTTGCGTGTTCAAGACAGGGTCATAAAGATCGGTGTTAAAGCATGGTTACAAAAATAATGTTTTTTGAGTCAATTAATTCTAAGGAAAAAGTCATGCTCCAGATTGTGACTTCACTATTGCGTCGTGAAGCAATTTATTATATCCCTAGAGACGACGAAGACAGTCCCTATCTGACCAAATCCATTCTTAATAGGTCTTTCAACATTGTGACATGTTGCACGTGACATAGAGGCTCAAGGGTCTAGTGGCATGATTCTCGCTTTGGGTGCGAGAGTTCCCGGGTTCAAAACCCAGCTGAGCCCATTGTTGAAGTGTAACTAATATTGTAAGTGCAATCTCGGCTTGTTTCATCTCCTACAAAGACACTTGTAATAGCACGTGTTTTATATTATTTATTGCAGAGAACAAACCAGTCTCAACTGGAAGGTAAGTTTTGCCTTGAAGTTAAGAGTGCTTCCTTATTGTGTTATCACGTCCGCCTAACATCCACAACGTGGCCTTCCGATTCGGCACGGGTACACATATAGTAATAACTTAACTACTCATCGCCCCCTTGTTACGCAGTTGATTGGTTACGGACTCTGTGGCACAATGGTAGCGCGTCTGACTCCAGATCAGAAGGTTGCGTGTTCAATTCACGACAGGGTCATAAAAAACGATATTAAAGCATGGTTACAAAAATATTTCTTTTTAAGTCAATTAATTGTAAGGAAAAAGCCATGCTCCAGATTGTGACTTCACTATTGCGTCGTGAAGCAATTTATTATATCCCTAGAGACGACGAAGACAGTCCCTATCTGACCAAATCCATTCTTAATAGGTCTTTCAACATTGTGACATGTTGCACGTGACATATAGGCTCAATGGTCTAGTGGCATGATTCTCGCTTTTGGTGCGAGAAGTCCCGGGTTCAAATCCCTATTGAGCCCATTGTTGAAGTGTAATTAAAGTTTTTAAGTGTAATTTCCGCTTGTTTCATCTCCTACAAAGTCACTCGTAATAGCACATGTTTTATGCTATTTACTGCAGAGAACAAACCAATCTCAACTGAAATGCTAGGAAAAGTTTTGCCTTGAAGTTAAGAGTGCTTCTTTATTGTAGGTGTTATCACGTGCGCCTAACATCCACAACGTGTCCTTTCGATTCGGCACGGGTACACATATAGTAATAACGTAACTACTCATCGTCCCCGTCTTACGCAGTTGATTAGTTAGGGACTCTGTGGCGCAATGGTAGCGCGTCTGACTCCAGATCAGAAGGTTGCATGTTCAATTCACGTCAGCGTCATAAAAAACGGTATTAAAGCATGGTTACAAAAATAATGTTTTTTGAGTCAATTAATTGTAAGGAAAAAGTCATGCTCCAGATTTTGACGTCACT
This sequence comes from Hydractinia echinata, assembly GCA_030067915.1. NCBI lineage: Eukaryota > Metazoa > Cnidaria > Hydrozoa > Anthoathecata > Hydractiniidae > Hydractinia > Hydractinia echinata. The sequence goes on from JASGCC010000663.1 coordinate 20,660, forward strand.
ATTGCGTAGTGAAGCATTTTATTATATCCTTAGAGACGACAAAGACAGTCCCTATCTGACCAAAATCATTCTTAATAGGTCTTTCAACATTGTGACATGTTGCACCTGACGAAGAAACTCAATGGTCTAGTGGCATGATTCTCGCTTTGGGTGCGAGAGGGCCCGGCTTCAAATCGCGGTTGAGCCCATTGTTGAAGTGTAACTAATGTTGTAAGTGCAATTTCCGCTTGTTTCATCTCCTACAAAGACACTCGTAATAGCACGTGCTTTATGCTCTTTACTGCAGAGAACAAACCAAAATCAACTGAAATGTAAGTTTTGCAGTGAAGTTAAGAGTGCTTCCTTAATGTAGGTGCTATCACGTGCGCGTAACACCCACAACGTGCCCTTTCGATTCGGGACGGGTACACATATTGTAATAACGTAACTACTCATCGCCCCTGTCTTACGCAGTTGATTAGTTAGGGACTCTGTGACGCAATGGTAGCGCTTCTGACTCCAGATCAGAAGGTTGCGTATTCAATTCACGGCAGGGTCATAAAAAGCGGTATTAAAGCATGGTTACAAAATTAATGTTTTTGGAGTCAATTAATTGTTAGGAAAAAGTCATGCTCCAGATTGTGACTTCACTGTTGCGAAGTGAAGCATTTTAATATATCCTTAGAGACGACGAAGACAATCTCTATCTGACCAAATCCATTCTTAATAGGTCTTTCAACATTGTGACATGTTGCACGTGACATAGAGGCTCAATGGTCTAGTGGCATGATTCTGGCTTTGGGTGCGAGAAGTCCCGTGTTCAAATCCCGGCTGAGCCCATTGTTGAAGTGTAACTAATGCTGTTAGTGCAATTTCCGCTTGTTTCACCTCCTATAAAGACACTCGTAATAGCACGTGTTTAATGCTATTTACTGCAGAGAACAAACCAAACTCAACTGAAACGCTAAGAAACGTTTTGCCTTGAAGTTAAGAGTGCTTCCTTATTGCAGGTGCTATCACATGCGCCTAACATCCACAACATGCCCTTTCGATTCGGGACGGGTACACATATAGTAATAACATAACTACTCATCGTCCCCGTCTTACACTGTTGGTTAGTTACGGACTCTGTGGCGCAATGGTAGCGCGTCTGACTCCAGATCAGAAGGTTGCGTGTTCAATTCACGACAGGGTCATAAAAAACGATATTAAAGCATGGTTACAAAAATATTTCTTTTTAAGTCAATTAATTGTAAGGAAAAAGCCATGCTCCAGATTGTGACTTCACTATTGCGAAGTGAAGCATTTTAATATATCCTTAGAGACGACGAAGACAATCTCTATCTGACCAAATCCATTCTTAATAGGTCTTTCAACATTGTGACATGTTGCACGTGACATAGAGGCTCAATGGTCTAGTGGCATGATTCTGGCTTTGAGTGCGAGAAGTCCCGTGTTCAAATCCCGGCTGAGCCCATTGTTGAAGTGTAATTAAAGTTTTTAAGTGTAATTTCCGCTTGTTTCATCTCCTACAAAGTCACTCGTAATAGCACGTGTTTTATGCTATTTACTGCAGAGAACAAACCAATCTCAACTGAAATGCTAGGAAAAGTTTTGCCTTGAAGTTAAGAGTGCTTCTTTATTGTAGGTGTTATCACGTGCGCCTAACATCCACAACGTGTCCTTTCGATTCGGCACGGGTACACATATAGTAATAACGTAACTACTCATCGTCCCCGTCTTACGCAGTTGATTAGTTAGGGACTCTGTGGCGCAATGGTAGCGCGTCTGACTCCAGATCAGAAGGTTGCATGTTCAATTCACGTCAGCGTCATAAAAAACGGTATTAAAGCATGGTTACAAAAATAATGTTTTTTGAGTCAATTAATTGTAAGGAAAAAGTCATGCTCCAGATTTTGACGTCACTATTGCGTAGTGAAGCATTTTATTATATCCTTAGAGACGACAAAGACAGTCCCTATCTGACCAAAATCATTCTTAATAGGTCTTTCAACATTGTGACATGTTGCACCTGACGAAGAAACTCAATGGTCTAGTGGCATGATTCTCGCTTTGGGTGCGAGAGGGCCCGGCTTCAAATCGCGGTTGAGCCCATTGTTGAAGTGTAACTAATGTTGTAAGTGCAATTTCCGCTTGTTTCATCTCCTACAAAGACACTCGTAATAGCACGTGCTTTATGCTCTTTACTGCAGGGAACAAACCAAAATCAACTGAAATTTAAGTTTTGCATTGAAGTTAAGAGTGCTTCCTTAATGTAGGTGCTATCACGTGCGCGTAACACCCACAACGTGCCCTTTCGATTCGGGACGGGTACACATATTGTAATAACGTAACTACTCATCGTCCCTGTCTTACGCAGTTGATTAGTTAGGGACTCTGTGACGCAATGGTAGCGCGTCTGACTCCAGATCAGAAGGTTGCGTATTCAATTCACGTCAGGGTCATAAAAAGCGGTATTAAAGCATGGTTACAAAATTAATGTTTTTGGAGTCAATTAATTGTTAGGAAAAAGTCATGCTCCAGATTGTGACTTCACTATTGCGAAGTGAAGCATTTTAATATATCCTTAGAGACGACGAAGACAATCTCTATCTGACCAAATCCATTCTTAATAGGTCTTTCAACATTGTGACATGTTGCACGTGACATAGAGGCTCAATGGTCTAGTGGCATGATTCTGGCTTTGGGTGCGAGAAGTCCCGTGTTCAAATCCCGGCTGAGCCCATTGTTGAAGTGTAACTAATGCTGTTAGTGCAATTTCCGCTTGTTTCACCTCCTATAAAGACACTCGTAATAGCACGTGTTTAATGCTATTTAATGCAGAGAACAAACCAAACTCAACTGAAACGCTAAGAAACGTTTTGCCTTGAAGTTAAGAGTGCTTCCTTATTGCAGGTGCTATCACATGCGCCTAACATCCACAACATGCCCTTTCGATTCGGGACGGGTACACATATAGTAATAACATAACTACTCATCGTCCCCGTCTTACGCAGTTGATATAGTTACGGGCTTTGTGGCCCAATGGTAGCGCGTCTGACTCCAAATCAGAAGGTTGCGTGTTCAAGACAGGGTCATAAAGATTGGTGTTAAAGCATGGTTACAGAAATAATGTTTTTTGAGTCAATTAATTCTAAGGAAAAAGTCATGCTCCAGATTGTGACTTCACTATTGCGTCGTGAAGCAATTTATTATATCCTTAGAGACGACGAAGACAGTCCCTATCTGACCAAATCCATTCTTAATAGGTCTTTCAACATTGTGACATGTTGCACGTGACATAGAGGCTCAATGGTCTAGTGGCATGATTCTGGCTTTGGGTGCGAGAAGTCCCGTGTTCAAATCCCGGCTGAGCCCATTGTTGAAGTGTAACTAATGCTGTTAGTGCAATTTCCGCTTGTTTCACCTCCTATAAAGACACTCGTAATAGCACGTGTTTAATGCTATTTAATGCAGAGAACAAACCAAACTCAACTGAAACGCTAAGAAACGTTTTGCCTTGAAGTTAAGAGTGCTTCCTTATTGCAGGTGCTATCACATGCGCCTAACATCCACAACATGCCCTTTCGATTCGGGACGGGTACACATATAGTAATAACATAACTACTCATCGTCCCCGTCTTACACTGTTGGTTAGTTACGGACTCTGTGGCGCAATGGTAGCGCGTCTGACTCCAGATCAGAAGGTTGCGTGTTCAATTCACGACAGGGTCATAAAAAACGATATTAAAGCATGGTTACAAAAATATTTCTTTTTAAGTCAATTAATTGTAAGGAAAAAGCCATGCTCCAGATTGTGACTTCACTATTGCGTCGTGAAGCAATTTATTATATCCTTAGAGACGACGAAGACAGTCCCTATCTGACCAAATCCATTCTTAATAGGTCTTTCAACATTGTGACATGTTGCACGTGACATATAGGCTCAATGGTCTAGTGGCATGATTCTCGCTTTTGGTGCGAGAAGTCCCGGGTTCAAATCCCTATTGAGCCCATTGTTGAAGTGTAATTAAAGTTTTTAAGTGTAATTTCAGCTTGTTTCATCTCCTACAAAGTCACTCGTAATAGCACGTGTTTTATGCTATTTACTGCAGAGATCAAACCAATCTCAACTGAAATGCTAGGAAAAGTTTTGCCTTGAAGTTAAGAGTGCTTCTTTATTGTAGGTGTTATCACGTGCGCCTAACATCCACAACGTGTCCTTTCGATTCGGCACGGGTACACATATAGTAATAACGTAACTACTCATCGTCCCCGTCTTACGCAGTTGATTAGTTAGGGACTCTGTGGCGCAATGGTAGCGCGTCTGACTCCAGATCAGAAGGTTGCGTGTTCAATTCACGTCAGCGTCATAAAAAACGGTATTAAAGCATGGTTACAAAAATAATGTTTTTTGAGTCAATTAATTGTAAGGAAAAAGTCATGCTCCAGATTTTGACGTCACTATTGCGTAGTGAAGCATTTTATTATATCCTTAGAGACGACAAAGACAGTCCCTATCTGACCAAAATCATTCTTAATAGGTCTTTCAACATTGTGACATGTTGCACCTGACGAAGAAACTCAATGGTCTAGTGGCATGATTCTCGCTTTGGGTGCGAGAGGGCCCGGCTTCAAATCGCGGTTGAGCCCATTGTTGAAGTGTAACTAATGTTGTAAGTGCAATTTCCACTTGTTTCATCTCCTACAAAGACACTCGTAATAGCACGTGCTTTATGCTCTTTACTGCAGAGAACAAACAAAAATCAACTGAAATGTAAGTTTTGCATTGAAGTTAAGAGTGCTTCCTTAATGTAGGTGCTATCACGTGCGCGTAACACCCACAACGTGCCCTTTCGATTCGGGACGGGTACACATATTGTAATAACGTAACTACTCATCGTCCCTGTCTTACGCAGTTGATTAGTTAGGGACTCTGTGACGCAATGGTAGCGCGTCTGACTCCAGATCAGAAGGTTGCGTATTCAATTCACGTCAGGGTCATAAAAAGCGGTATTAAAGCATGGTTACAAAAATAATGTTTCTTGAGTCAATTAATTGTAAGGAAAAAGTCATGCTCCATATTGTGACTTCACTATTGGGTAGTCAAACTTTTTATTATATCCTTAGAGACGACAAAGAGAGTCCCTATCTGACCAAATCCATTCTTTATAGGTCTTTCAACATTGTGACATGTTGCACCTCTAGTGGCCTGATTCTAGCTTTGTGTGCGAGAGGTCCCGGGTTCAAATCCCGGTTGAGCCCATTGTTGAAGTGTAACTAATGTTGTAAGTGCAATTTCCGCTTGTTTCAACTCCTACAAAGACCCTCGTAATAGCACGTGTTTTATGCTCTTTACTGCAGAGAACAAACCAAACTCAACTGAAACGTAAGTTTTGCATTGAAGTTAAGAGTGCTTCCTTATTGTAGGTGTTATCACGTGCGCCTAACATCCACAACGTGCCCTTTCGATTCAGGATGGGTACACATATAGAATTAACGTAACTACTCATCGTCCACGTCTTACGCAGTTGATTAGTATGGGACTCTGTGGCGCAACGGTAGCGCGCCTGACTCCAGATCACAAGATTGCGGGTTCAATTCACGTCAGCGTCATAAAAAATGGCATTAAAGCATGGTTACAAAAATAATGTTTTTTGAGTCAATTAATTGTAAGGAAAAAGTCATGCTCCAGATTGTGACTTCACTATTGCGTAGTGAAGCATTTTATTATATCCTTAGAGACGACGAAGACAGTCCCTATCTGACCAAATCCATTCTTAATAGGTCTTTCAACATTGTGACATGTTGCACGTGACATAGAGGCTTAATGGTCTAGTGGCATGATTCTCGCTTTGGATGCGAGAGGTCTCGGGTTCAAATGCCGGTTGAGCCCATTGTTGAAGTGTAACTATAGTTTTAAGTCCAATCTCGGCTTGTTTCATCTCCTACAAAGACACTCGTAATAGCACGTGTTTTATGCTCTTTACTGCAGAGAACAAACCAAAATCAACTGAAAAGTAAGTTTTGCATTGAAGTTAAGAGTGCTTCCTTATTGTAGGTGCTATAGCTAGAGTAGTACACCCTAATAAGTACAGTTTTGGTTTTCGACGGTCAAAACCCTATTAAAAAACGCTGCTTTTCTGTTTGAGTAGAAAGGGAAATTCCCTACTCAAATTTATCATGCCTCAAATGAGTAAACACGCCACGTGACATCATCAAAAATGACGGCACTCGAAAAAACTGCTGACATCAACAAACGCGCATGCGCAAATCTGTTTGAATAGGGAAATTCCCTACTCAAATTGCGACCGCTGTTAGTTGAAGTCTGAATGTACTTATAATAAAGAGAAATGACTTGGTTCAAGAATGCAATCAGTAAATTATATAGCGCTGTCTCAGCACCTGTGGCAGCAACTCGCGACGCTCTTGCCGATCGCCTGAAGAGCGTGCGAGACACTGTCACTTCTTATTATAACAGGGCGAGGGAGCAAATTGCTGGAAGGGCAACGCTGCACGATGAAATCGAAGCCGAGGCGCAAGAGGACTTTTACGATGCTGGAGACATACAAAACGAATACAGCGGAGTCGAAGACATCAAGCACATGTTCTCACAAGAGAAAAACCGATCCGAAGGCGTCGAAGACATTCAGCATATTTTTGATGAAAATGACACACAGATGTTGGAAGACGGAAATCGCGTCAAGACATGGCGGTTCAACAAGAACCTTAATCAGCCACTGGCGGAGGCCATCATGCGAAAAATTACGCCCTACATAGACATGAGAGTTAAGGTAGTCTACAGTTTTGCTTGCACCATCTACGAAGCAGGAGGTGGCACGGCTCCGTATCACAAGACCAAGGGAAGCGAAGGATCGCTTACGAGCCTAGCTGACATCGAGGCCTTTGTTGAAAAATGCGAAATGCAGCGATTAGATCTAGGAGATAACGAGTTTTGGGGGAAGGCGTACTTGCCACCAGAAAGAACAATCGAGACCCCAGGATCGTACGAAGGGAAAATAGTCTTCAACCATATGCAGATCAAGATCATCTCTACGAGGGAGCCCTTGTTAGGTTGTGGACCTTTACCAGACTGGCTGCGAAAAAAGAGGTGCATCTACAGCTTTGACAAGGATGAAAGAACCGACAATTTGTGTGTCTGGAGATGTCTTGCTGTACACTACCGTGGAGAAAGAAGCAGCGCGAGAAACGTGTCACGAGACCAGCCCTCAAACTAGCACGCGAGTACTACGAGAATCCCCAACTAAAGCGGGAAGAAGTACGTGCTACGAAGCTCGTTGACTTCGAGGGCATAGCGAAGCGTTTCAAGATCAACATCAGAGTCTTTGAACCCAAGACCAACTCTGAGAAAGCGCCATGGAGACTCGTGTACGGTCAGAATCAATACAAAAAAGATTTAGACACAATCAACCTTGGTATGCTGGATGGACACTGTTTCTACATCAAGGATTTAGACGTACTGGCACGACAGAAATGGGAATGCGAAGCCTGCAAGCAAATGTTTACAAGCAGCGGAGATCTTACGAGACATAAGAAGATATGTGAAGGAAAAAAGCCGACTATCATCTGCAAAGGCAAGAAGGTCAAGCGCATGCCTAGCAAGTCAGAGAAGGTCTTTTACGATGAGGGCTTCAGCTATGACGCTTGTAAATGGCTCGAGCACATGTCGAGGGAAACTGGAAGGCACATCCATCACGCACTCTGTGGGCATGGAGGAGAACGAGTCATACGCTATGGCAAAAAGGAAAACCAAGTCTACCTTGTAGACGGCTATGAACCTCAGACCAAGACAGTCTATGAGTACCACGGCTGCAAGTGGCACGGATGCCCCTGCCAAGGAACAAACACGAATAAATATCGATATACGGCCACCAAGTCTAAGGAGGAAGGCATCCGAAAACTTGGCTACAACCTCGTGACAGTGTGGGAGTGTGAGAGCCCACCCAAAGCCAAGAGGTACTTCAAGAAAGAATTTCGACCCTACCCTCACTACATCGTGTTTGATTTCGAGGCCCTCCTAGCACCTTTACACCAGCGGCAAACATCCGATCTAACATACATCTCGGAGCATGTGCCGGTCAGCGTCGCCATTCACGATAGTCTGAACGGAGATCCAACGTTCCTGGAGCACGATGATCCCAAGATCTTGGTTAAACGATTTGTGGAGCAGCTCGAAAAGAGACACGCCCTCATCGTGAAAGAGGTGGAGAGAATGTACCCGAGACCCGATGATTTTGACATGCTTCCAGACAAGACTCAGAAGGCATGGAACGAGTGGGTAAACCAAGTGGCCGTGATCGGCTTCAACAGTGGCAAGTATGACCTGAACATGATCAAGCGGCACTTTGTCGATCAAATTGTCAGAGACGATAGCGAAAAGATCAACGTGGCGAAGAAAGACAACGACTACATGTTCCTCACGACCTCGAGGTTCAAATTTCTCGATATCAAAAATTTTCTTGCTCCTGGCCTGAGCTACGACCGATGGTGCAAGTCTCTGGATTGCAAGCTCGAAAAGCTGGTGTTCCCATACGAGTGGCTGACGAGCTATGACAAGCTAACCCACGTCGGACCCGTGGCGTACGAACACTTCTATAGCAGTCTTAGTGGGAAAAACACCCTCTCTCTTGATGAGTACGAAACATTCCGTGCAGAGTTTTACAAGCGAGACTGCGTCACCATGATGGACTGGTTGCGTGAGTACAATTTAGCCGATGTGGAACCCTTTATCGAAGCCGTGGACAAGACGAGGCAGCAGTACTACGACGACGAGATAGACATTTTGAAAGACGCGGTAAGCATTCCAGGGCGTATCGATGCGCTACGTCTTGAACAAGTCTCTACGACTGAATCCAAAGCTAGAGCTATACGCTCCAGGAGAGCCTTGTAAGCATAAGTGTAATGAAGACTGCTTCAATAAGAAGTGCGAGGCGTGCAAAAAGGTGCAAAAGGCTTGCACTGAGTGCACGAAGAATGAGGCCTACGAGCTCTTGCAGACGGGCATGGTGGGAGGGCCTGCCATCGTGTTCTGTAGGTACCACGAGAGAGACGTGACGGGTATCAGATCTCACGTATACGAGGAGCCACGGAAGTGCAAAACTATTCTGGGGCTTGACGCGAACATGCTGTACCCGAGTACGTTGATGCAAGACTTTCCTTGTGGAAAAGAGAAGCTCTTCAAGGTGCCTACACCCACAGCTGAGCACAACATCAGACTGTTGACAGAAGGGGTGCAGAGCGGCAGCTTATTCGGTTTTGCGCAGGTTGACATCGAAGTGCCGAAGGAACTGTATGACAAATTTAGCGAGATGGCTCCGCTATTTGTTGTGAAAGAGATACCCGACGATCAAATCCCTGAGCACATGCACGAGTACCTAAAAGCAACAGGGCGCAAACGTATTTCAGGCACACGTAAGCTTCTAGGGTTGATGAAAGCTGAAAAGATCTTGCTGTACACTCCGGTGCTAAAGTGGTACCTCGACCATGGCCTGAAGGTGACAGCGTTTCACCAGTTCATCAAGTACAAACGAGGTAAGCCATTTGCATGGTTTCCGGAAGAAATTGCGGATGCACGACGACAAGCCGATAAGGATCCTGACAAGCGTATTGCGGGAGATACAGCCAAGCTGAAAGGGAACTCGTTTTATGGGAAAATGATCGAAGATCTAGCGAGGCACGCGAACACCATCTTTACGAGAGATGAAAAGAAGGTGGATGCAGCGATGAGATCACCGTACCTTGAAGACCTTGAAGAGATAGGCGATGCTTACGAGATCCGAGAAGGAAAGAAAAAGGTGCATATCGACAGAGCGTACCAGTGCGGCATTGCGGTGTACCAGCTGGCCAAATTGCGCATGCTTGAGTTCTATTATGACTTCATCGACAAGTACGTGGATCGTCGAGACTTTGAATACGTCTACATGGACACAGACAGTGCATACTTTGCGATCTCTGGGGAAGAGTTGCGTGATGTCGTTCGCCCTGAACTGCTCGAAGAGTACGATAAAGACGTGAAAAACTGGCTCGTCACCGATAACTACTCGAGTCGAACAGGAGGTCTGTTTAAGCTTGAGTTTATGGGGTTTAGAATGATCGCTGACACAACCAAGTGTTACTTTGTGGAAGGAAAAGAGGGCACAAAATTCTCGTGTAAAGGCATGTCGAAGAAGCAGAACTCTATGACATGGGAGAGGTATAAGAACGCGTTGAATGGCTCTATTGACATGGCCAAAAACGTAGGTTTCCGGGTGCACAACCAGGGGATGGTCACGTACGAACAAAACAAGCTGGGACTCTCAGCGTTCTACGATAAAAGAGTCGTGCACGCTGACGGCGTACATACCTCCCCACTCATTCTGTAAAAAATAGCGAGGTTTTCCTGTCCAGATTCTGTGAAGTAGTACCTCACAGAAATTAACAAAAAAATGGAGGGTTATAAAAAATGTACAAAATGTAAGCGACCCCAACCACTAGACAACTTCAAGATCCAACGCAATGGACAACGAACGAAAATGTGTATCACATGCCTCGATATTCTGAGGGAGTCACGGGAGCGTACAAAATGCCACCATGAAAAACGGAAGAGCCATTGCAAAGAATGCGATTTCCCTGGGTATCAGTATAACCTCATTCTATGGAGGATTCATAATGCCCTAAATCGTGATACGGAGATAGCCTCTACGGAGTACCTGGGGTGCGGTATTTGCACATTTATCGGTCATATCCAGGATCAATTCAAAGACGGGATGTGCTGGGGAAACAGAGGGCAGTGGCAATTTGATCACAAAATCCCACTCAAGTATCAAGAGAATGGGGAATATCCCAGCGAAGATGCGCAACTCGAGAGACTCCATTACACCAACATGCAGCCGATGTGGGTTGCGGATAATCAGTCCAAAGGCCATCGATATATATCCGAGTAAAGTAAGTCGCGTTGAATAGATTTGTGTTTTTTTTTTCTCACTCCTCTTCAGTATAAAGCGGTAGCAACAAGATCAAACTCATTTGCCTCATCCATTCAAAAATGATAAACATTTTTGAATAAGCAAGAGGTTTTCTGCATGATGCGCAAATGAGCTAGCCGGTGATGCGTGAATTTTCACACAGGTAGTACTCAAGGTGATACTGAATAGCTTATATACGAAGCTCGAATTATAGTAAAATTGTGGGAGCAGGCTTAGGTCCTGGCTGAAGGTTATGGGTGCGCGGGCGAGAGCACGTCCTAGCTGGAAGCGGCCGTCTCGCCCCGGTTTCTCCCACACAATGTGCCAGTCGGGGAAAATTGCGCCAAAATGCCGGTTAAATGTCAGTGCTAGGAACGGCCTCTGAAAGTGCTCACTTAAAAAGGTGGGTTTCGTTAATGCGTAGTACAAGCACGACATTCTGTATAGAGTATAAAGAGCAAGCACGCTAAGCCTGCAAAGTAGGACAGCACTGAAAAACACCTCGGATATGGTGAACCAAAGGCTCTGAGTGGTATACTCACAGAATCAAAAACCCTCTGGGTTCAAACAACAACAACAAAAACAACAACAAAAACCAGAGGGTTCCCTTGCGAGGGTTTTGTTTTGCTCATGCTGAGCCGCAGGCGATGAAAAATAAAAATGATGAACGACATAGGCCTCACTGTAGCAATAATCCTTCCGTACGTCTTGATCGTGCTCTGCTTTTTGCGCTATAGAAGGCTTCTAATAAAGATGAGTGAAATTACAGCTATATTTGATGTTGTAGACACACCAGCAGAAGCTTTTGAACATCGTGAAAAACCTATCGACAAACGTCAAGCTTTGAAAGAAGCTATACGCAAAGGCAAACAGCATCTCTTGCCGAAGAAATGTACTGAAAGCTTTGCTGACAAGGCATCAGATGAGGTGATCGAAAAAGCGTATGCGGAATTCGTTCAACGTGAAATTCACGAGAAGGGAGAAAAGACCGCCAAGGCACTATCTTCACATGCGATTAGCATGTACGCCAAGGCCGTAGGCAATGTTGTTCAACTCGACAGTGCGGAGGGTCTGAAAAAAGACATCGAAGAGGACCCCATCATTAAAGACTCCATGGCAGATTTGGGGATCCTTGTGTACTCTGCCTTTGGAAAATTTCTAGCGCCACTCTTGGTTGCTGCTCATACCATTAATCACACTCAGCTCTCCGTGAAGCATAAGACAGATAAAGAGCGAGATGATGAACATCAAGAAGAAGATGGGGAGCAGTCAGGGCAAGTCTAAATAAATGAGTGAAGAACAATCTAACCAAGTCATAACCAAGAAGAATGAGGGTCGTGTTGCTGCTGGCAAGAGACTTGCTGAATGGAATCGCAAGAACAAGGCTGACTTACAGAAGAACTTGGGCAAAAGTACTTCGCAAGAGGGTCAGGAACCTATCGCAGGTCCTCACAAGTTCCCGGACAGTGCATATCTCTATGTCGCTGGAGGTCTAGCTGCTGTACTTGCTGTTTGCGTGGCAGTCTATTACATACGTAAGAAGCCTGCTGAAACCGTCTCCACAGATGCGCCAGCGGATCGCCTGGCGGCCATGTCAGCGGAAGGGCGAAGCCCGTCTCAGCATGAGCAAGGGCCGTCTCAACCCACGCAAAAGCAACGCGAAGAGCGTCATATCGACATTTTCAAGATGCGATAACCTATAATAAATGAGCAGCAAAGAGTATCAGAAAGAAGTCGTGGATTCCTTGTGGGAATCTGTCAGACTAGTATCCTATACTATTGTCTTGGCGCTAGGCGCGAAAAAGGCTCTGGGAGTTTCTAGACCGGGGGCCAAGATGGACATGGAGGACGGCTTGAAGCTCGCTGGCTATATGACAGGAGCGATATTATTCGACGATTACGCGATAAAACAAGGGTGGTATAAGCGTTCCATGATGCCTCCAAAATAGTTGACCAACGAGAAGACTACACTATACAAATACCCAACCAATGTGGGCAAGCGAGAACATTAGAAAAGGTAACCGCTTCATCTCTAAGTAAGCGCCCTACATCGCCTGACGGCTCCACGGGAGTAAGGTTTGTGTCTGCCCAAGGCAAACACGAGTGACCCGAAGGACCTAAAATAAAATGACTCTAGACATTGTCAAGGAGCCGCATACGGCAATCTTTACTGGACCGACAAGCTGTGGCAAAACGCAGCGTGTCCTGGATTTGCTTGAAAACGAGTATAGGCAGCATTTCAACAACATTGTCATTCTCTGCCCTACACTACGCTGGAACAAGACCTATCAAGAGAGATCCTCGCTATGGAGGGATGACTACGTGGCTCTGATAGACCCCAAGGAGCAGCTGTTCGAGTGGATCAAAGAACTGTCATCGAAGCTGGCGGAAGAAGAGACGCTGTTCATCGTTGACGATATGATAGCCGACGAGAGTCTCGACAAAACTCGTGGTGCGTTGCTAGAACTAGCTGTTTCAGGTAGACACAGAACACATAGCTTCTGGCTACTAACACAAAGATATAAGAAGATCCCAATAACAATAAGGGATCAAATCAAACAGCTTTTTGTCTGGTATCCGAAGAATCGGAAGGAGTTTGAGCTCATTCATGAAGAGAACGATGTAATTTCAAGTAGGGAAGAAATTTCCATTATTAAGGCTCAGCTCAAGAAGTCCAAGCATGCTTGCTTGTACATAAGACTGGAGCATCCTAGAAGTTACAAGATTGTTGATGCAAGTTAGACTCTTGACATATAAGAAAAGATGGATAATGAGAGCGTAATTAAAGCTGTGTATCAAGCTCTTTTGAGAGCCCATTCCAGACTGATAGATGTAGTGCATGATGACGATTACAGCAAACTGGTAAACACAACTTGGGATATTGAAGAGTTATGCAAAAAATATCCATGGCTTCCTCAGCTTGGTGTTGGTTATTGGACCTCGTAATTTTGTGACTTTTTTCGAATCACAAAAAAAACTGTGGGTAGGGGTAGTCAGCTGCCTACGCCTCGCAGCCTCGTCCTGATGGGCAATCTGCCGCATAGTTAATGGCATCCACACCTTCTGAAACCACGGCTTTTCGACATGCTAATCCTCACGATATGTTTGTGACACTAGGTGGAGCTCTTGAGATTGCAGACCGTTTTAAACAAACCCGCAAGCAGCTCAGCAATAACAACGGCAATCCCAACGATATCTTCATCTCTCTCTCAAGTGGATGGCAAGCAATACAAGAGACCCCGATATTCGAGGTAGACTGCGAGCACTTATAGATGCATATAGCACGACGGCTTCGTCCTATTAGATGGTGCCCTGGGGACGAGGTAAGTATTAATGTGAACCTGTGGCTCACATTAACTACCCACAGCACATGCAATTCAAAATCAAGAGCACCGTCCATGCAACATGATCCCAGAATTCCAAAAACTCACAAGATAAAGATGTCTTGTCTTGTAGCAGTTGAATTTAACAATACCAAGTTACATACCGTAACCATCAACGGTCGCCCTTGGACTCGTGCTAAAGAAGTAGTACAAGGCGCACTGGAGTACAAAAAAGACACATCTGATACCATCCGCAACCACTGTAGTCAGGAAAATTACACTCAAAAGTGGCAACTGAGCGGTTCCCCCGGTACGGGGGAACCTGTGAAATGGCCATCCGACTCTCAAAAATACGACCTCTACATCAATGAGGAGGGTATGTATGAGCTGGTGTTTGGAAGCCAGCAGCCCAAAGCGAGAAGGTTCAGGAAATATTGCTGCAACACAATGTTCCCAAAAATCCGTGAGCAACTACAGCTCAAGACCATCGAAGAGCAGCGTCAAGCTCTGGCGCTCCTTAATGATGATCTTGAAGACAGGGATAGACAACTTATGGTGCTGGAGGATGATCTTGAAGAAAAAGATAGACAACTTGCCGTACAAGAGCAAGAAATTGAAGAACTACATAAGCGAGCCGTTCCTCACCTTGAAGACCCTAGAAAGGATAACGGGATGGTTATAATCCAAAAGAATAACGACGATGAATATCCATATGTCGCTATATGTGGGCAACAAGGCTATGTAGCGCAAAAGATTCGCAACAAGTTAACAGATCATCCCAACGGTCAACTCGTCGTTCTTGCAGAAACTCCAAATGCCATTGTACATTACAACTGGCTCCGAGAGCGTGGATGCATCGAAGTAAACCCCGATCGTCCAAGGCACTTTCGATTAGGTCGTAATTATACACATCAGAGATTGATGGAGCTTGCCGAGATCTAGGATTTTTTTTTTGTAGCTCTTGCGGAGCCACAAAAACACGCCTGATAATGCTGCTTGACCACTTCAGCAAATGTTAAAAAGGTACTGAAATATTAAAGAAAAAAGATGGAAGACTATGTACAGAGCCAACAACTTAGAAACCTTTACGGTATTCGGGTGCCTGTGCTGCGATGCTGCATCAGGGCAGGATCTAGCGTTGGTTATTGCTCTACTTGCCTGGAAAATTTTAGATTTAGAAATGGTGAGTACTACGAGGGGTTTGAATATCCAGATGATGACGAGCTTCTAGACAGAGTCGCATCAGGTGAAAAGCCGTGGGCAACAATTCCCTGTGAGGAAGAAAATGAGGGGCTCGAGGTTGATATTGAAGACCTGGGTCTACATATCGTCTCGGGTGAGGTGAACAAGTGGGGCATGCTCTGCTACGAGGTCATCAAGGATAAGGACTTGAAGCTCTCGGATCTGGCCGACCTGGAAACAATAGGTAATATACTCAACGTTCCGATACCGGATAGACGTCTAGTCGATATTGATTTGCAAAATGCACCCAATGTCATCCAAGGTATCATCTATGGATACCCATTCTATACCCTGCATCCTGTGGATTATCTGCGGGATCAGAATGTTCTAATTGATGATGAAGATGAAATAGATTTGGAGAAACTAGAGGAACGCGCGAGGACCTATTACCATTCTTTTATAACTTCCTGGGGTACCTGAACATCCTCCCGTAACACTCTATGGGGGCACCGGCACTACCGACAGATTACGAGATTTTGTGAGTCACAAGAGTCCCAAAAAAAACACATTTACCATTCCTTGACATGCTCCGGAGGTACTTGTACATCCTCTGGAATTTCCATGAGTTCTTCTGAAACAAAGCTCCGCTCTGGCGCTCCTGCGGAGCCGCTAGGCGACCCGTCTTGCAAGTAATATAGCACACGGTTGTTTGGTTGCTGCTCGATGCGATCCAACCTATACGTCTTTTTGCTCCACCAAGCGTCCGTTGTACGTCTTTTCGCATCACCATGCTCTTCTCCAGGCTGCAGCAGGTAGAGGTAGAGACCATCCTCAGGTAACGGCTTTTCTTGCCCGTCAGGACGGAGCCGCAGGCGATCTGGGTGCTGCCCGTCTTTCACAATCGGTACCTCATCCATCTTAATCGCCTTGTTGGGTTTCATCCCGATCATGGCAGTCTTGGTGCCGTTGAGACTTTTCACGATAGTGTAAAGGTTTTCACCCAGATGCTACTAGTCTCATCAGTGACCAACTCTTGTGCATCCTGAGGTTTGAAGAGCCTCTCCGCAAGCACCTTGTTATATGACTCGACAAAGGCCGTGAAGGTATGATGATATTTGGTGGTTGCCCGCTTAATCTCGACCCCTTTGCCCTCTAGCAGTTTTGTCACATCCGACTTGAACTCACTACCGTTGTCGCACTGGAAGATCTTCGGATAGCGTAAAGGTCCTGCTTTGCCTCCGGGCTTCGCGTAAATGTCCTTGATCATGTCAGCGACTTCGCTGGCTTTCTTCGTTCTCAATGGTCTAGCTACCTTGTAGCGCGAGGCTACATCGATCCCTGTGAGGATATATTTGTACATGTTGTTGTAGACTTTGTCATGAGGCATGTAGAGCAAATCAAATTGGTGCATTTCATTGGGCTTTGTGATTGTGAAATGCGGGTAGTTGATGCGCTTGGGCCCCTTGATATGTCTGAGCCAGAGCAACTGACGAGATAGCCAGTGTACGACTTTCTTTTTAGGTAGTCCACTGTGCTCAGCGAGCAATTTAACAGCCTTCCGACCAGTCCATAAATTTTCAGGGGTATAGTAAATACTGCTTAATTTTTTCGCTTCTTCTGGAGTAATGATATGTTTCGACATGTTTATTACATGTCGAAAACATTTTGGCTGCGAGGCATAGGCAGCCGACTACCCCTACCATTGCAACTACATCAAACATTTTGGACTTTCTTGGCTATGAAGGAGCACCCAAAAATCAGCAGCAAAATTTTTACGCCCATTTGTACACTGCAAAACCAAGGAGGGCTAAGGATCCAACGATGAACGTTAGTTCACCGTCTTGTTGCTGCTTGCTGGGCGTGTAGAAGTCGGATAATTTAGGAGCCTTCTCGATCGTTGCGATGTAATAGTCTCTCATACCTTCATCGAGCTCCTTCAAGCTCTCTCCAGCTTGCCTTTTCAGCTCTCGTTGATGGATATACCAATCTTTTACCTGCCGATCTCTTCTTACGCACTGTGCTTGAGCAGCTTGAAGTTGTTCAATTCCTTTATTCTTTTTTTTACGCTCGGCCTCGCCATGCCCACCGAGTTTACTGAACAGATAGTTACTCCCCGAGAATGCTAGAGCGTTGATTATAGCCCCAACCCCGAGTACTAATATGCTTGCCATCTTTATTTTAATATTCGACACTGTGAAAACGCCCATCTAAGATGTTCAGCTGAGCATCTTGAAGTAGGAAAACGTAGCATTTAATATCCCCCGCCGTTGTTCCGTCTGCTTTCTTTGTCATATGCAAGGTTATACCGTCTGACAATCTCTGTAATGGCCTTCCAGAACCGTGGAGACTATGATCAGGTGATGCTCGGAAATCAACAAACAGCGCATAACGCTCAGTCATGAACTGCCCAATTGTCACCCCTGAATCGTGGCTACCGAATAAGTTTACGATCTGCTCGAGGTGATCTTTCGGCAGCATGCGTGTGTGTAGAGCTCATTAGGCTCACCTTCGACAGTGATCGATATTTTTTCGATCTTTGGGTTGTAGAAGACCTCGTTAGCGCCCGAGTAAGCCTTCACTTTTCCAGGGTCTACAAAGAGCAGTAAAACGCCTTTCAAACTTTTTGCAGGCGTATCAATTTGCAAATTGTAGCTTGTGTCAGCCTTTTTTATCGTGACAACCTTGCTACGGAGTACCCTTTCATAGGGTAGCGCCAAACGACTATACCGCGACATCATAGCGCTCGCGAGACCCTCGTTATTAACCTTGTCAAACTCTAGTGCGATATTAGTGATCTTGTACGCACTGTCTGCGGGTTTAGCTGCGGTATTTCCAACAGCTGGGGTACCACCATCTTTGATAACGTCACCATATGATGCAAAATGTATAACGAATTGCAGCCTATCGTGTAGCCCTGGCTGGTAGAACGCCAAGTCTCGTGTCAATTCAAACATTTTACCGATAGGGATGCAAAAGGTGCTGCCATAGGCTGCGACGATCGCTTTTTCCTCGTCCGTGCCTGCATGATCAGTCGCTTTTACCTGTAGGGCGCGGATTGTACCGTCGTTGGGATTGATCCCCTCTAGGATCAAGTTGTTTTCCCGATCAAACTTGGGCAACCATAGGTCCTTGTAGGTAGCGAGCACCCTGTAGTCGCTAATATTTTGCACCTCGTTGCTATTCAAAGTGATACGAAGATTTTGCACCAAGGATTTACCTATATTGCTGACGATAGTGCGCTTCGTGTTTGTTCCCGTAAGTTCCAGATCGAAAAGTAGTTTGATACTGCCTGGAAAAATTACATCGTTCTGCCCCATGTTGGGGATGTCAACATACAAGTCCTCGTTCTGATTGATCGTACTAGGCACATGACTTACTTTTACACGCTGCTTCTTCCCTTTCATAGCCATCATTGTTTTAATCTCCGCGTAGGGATCGAGCTTAGTTCCGAATATGTTACTCATGCTTTATTATTAGCTGATTTTCGTTTCAAATAAATGCAATGCCGGTTAATCCAATATACGAAGGAGACGACTTTACGCCAGAGGAAAACATTCCAGACGAGGATGGATCTTTCAGTAGTCTACAGCCTTTTGCCAGCTCCACGCTAACGCCCGATCAGCAGCAAGATCAGGAACAATCCGGCTCAGCACGAGACACCACGACAAGACAGAGGGAAGAGCTGTTAAAATCAAAGGTCGACGATCTTTACGAACACCTTGGTGAGGAGCTGGGGCAGCCAATCGCGAGATATTACAACGAGTTTGAGGCACGAGGAAACCAGCTTCTTTTCGATGGCATAGAGATCACGAAAAGGCATGGTGAATTGAGGAGCGTTGCCGAGATAAAGAGGAGGTTAGGTACTTATCGCTTGCGAGCCATGGGGTTTACCGACTATACTACACCAAACAAAGGTAGTAAAGCAATGGCCAGAAACTCCTTAACGAGATTGTTCATGTTGAACAGAAGGCCGATGATATCGAGATGATGCCGCTGCTCGAGAACGTCCTTGATGAAACGGAGAGCCTGATAGAAGAGACTCCTTTTGGCGCCAGCTTCACAGAGCGTGAAAGAAGAGGGCTCAACCTCGAGCTTCAAACGCTAAAGGGTAACCTAAAGCACTTGAAAAGCAAGATGATCTTCTACGACAGCGAGATCGCTAAAGCAGAAGCCAAGGTGAAAAGGCTTGAGACGAAGAAAGCTACACCTGGACTATCAGAGGAACAGCAAACTATCTGGAACGAAGACCTTGGAAAGGCTAGGGAAGATCTAGAACGACTCCAAGATCAAAAGGAAGCAGTACAAGAAGCACACGGTTTACTATCATCTGACACTCAGAGCCAACTGAACGCAATTAAGGAAACGCTGATGAAAATCACAGAAGGTGATAAATCTCTGGCTGAAAAGCTTAGAATCTTGTTCAAGAGCAAGGGATTACTATTGCAAGCATCGTGGCGGCTGTTGGTCTACTGATTTCCACCATCGTGCTCGCAGTTACAGGTGGAGGTTCCGCAACAGGCGCAGGAGGAAGTGCCGCAGGGAAGGGTTTTATACAAAAACAGCTGGAAAGGCTTGGAAAATTTTTGAAATACTTAGCAGGTAAGGCAGGTGCGGCGCTACCAGGGATTATTGGCACGGTTGTCTCGTTCTTTTTCAGAGTGGCAGCAAAAGTTGTTGAATACGCAGCCAAACACCTCTACATAGCGATCGCTGCCGCTGCTGCTCTTGTTGTGGCAGCAACGCGGAACGGAGTTCCCTATGTTGGGAAGAGAGGCAAGAAGTCGTAGATGATCTAGTATGTTGACCAAAAAAAACATATTAGATCGCCTTGCGGCTCAGCATGAGCACCTATTTTTTAAGCCATAGATATACTAAGATGAGACCTACTCCCGCAGTAACCAAGGTGGCCTTGGTGTCCTCGTGAGGGTTTCCATCTCCTAGACCTGACTGAGGTATCGGTGGCATCTTTTCAGACCCCCTGTCTGTATGGGCACCACCCCTCGATATTTCTTGCCCAGGTGACCTGACTCGTTTTAAACCCCGAGGCTGTGTGGTAATGGGCTTGTTGTTTAGGTCTAGCCTTATACCAATCATCGCACTCGCCGGCGCGATCAAGATGTTGTTGTTATACCCCACAATTTTACCAATACGCAGGTTCATATCAGATGGTAGCATGTACACGTGGTGCATCACGGCAAAATTCACTGGGGTCCTGGCATATTGAAGCACCTTTTGAAACTCGGTTATATCGTGGCCTACGTTCTCCTCACGTTGTACCATGGCTTCGAATTTCTGTAGTAGTATCTGTCTCGCTGTAAAATTGTCAGCATCCGAACCTATAAGGGATGCCTTGGCATCAGCTTGGGACCCTAGTAGTAAAATCACGTAAACACGAATACTCTCGCTAAGCTTCGACAGACCTTCCGATGTCAGGCCTTGGCTCGTAGGCATGATAAACTTGGCCCAATCACCATCTACTTGCGGCCACCATCTTCCGTTGGTGAGTGATGCCGATACTGATTTGGTTTTGTACAGGCTATTGGGGTCGGCACCATATTCGCGACAAATCTGGGCATATCCAGATGTAGAGTAGGGGTTCTCGTATTGAGAAAAGCCGTCACCGTATGGCATGGGTACCTTCATTCTCGCTAGGATACGCCGCATGTGGTAATAGACGTGGAATTTAAAGATACTATTGATGAGGGGTACCGAGCCATTCAAGTGTTTGGCGGATATACCCAGGGCGGTGGTAGCGCAATGACAAGCGAAATTAATTTGTATATTCCAGTAGCCAAGGGCTTGACCGGTCCAATTTACAATTATGGGGTCGTTCAATAGGTTAGTGGTGACTTTTATTGGGTATTTCGTCAACATCGAGAAGGTCACGGGAATGTGCGATTCTGTAGAAACGTAGATGTCTTGATGCTCTAGATTAATTACACCGAGAGGCCATTCGCCTCTATTGGACTTGTATTTTGCCTTGTGGTTATAGCTATAAATGTTCATGTTTCTTTAAAGAAACATGAGACAGCTGTATGTCACGGATATAGAGAAGCCTACGATTTTTGACGATTACCTAGGGCAGGACACGAGAATTGCCCTGAAATCGATAAGTATCAGGCCCGTATGGCTGAATCTTTACAGTAACAACGATTTTACAATACGCAAAGTAGGACCTGATCAGACTGTTACCCGAATTGAAATAATGAACGGTTTGTACAAGATTGAAGATATCGCGGCCATCGTCAACAGCCAAGCAGGGGACAAGATTAAGCTGTTTGTCCTGAAAAATGGACTCTGTAGGCTTAGGGTTAGTGACGGGTATACTGTGGTAATCCATCGAAAACTACAGGAGCTTATGGGGCTACCCTACGACCCTACAAAAAAGTATTTTACCAAAGGCGACTATGACAGCTACTACAAAACTGACGTGTACCAAAGATTAAGACTCGTTTGCCCTCAGTTAGATGAAAACGATTGCCTACTGGATGGGAAGAAATCAAAAATTCTTGCTTTGCTTCCCACCAAAGAGTTAAACGCATAGGGAGACATGCTTACATGGAGTTTTGACACTCCAATCTACCTTCCTTTGAAAGGCTCAACAGACAGATTGGAATTCATGCTGACGGACGAGCATCACCATGAAAAAAATGTTTCGTTCGTCGGAATTACGATGCATTTACTCATAGAATAAATGGCTGATACAATGAAGCTTTACCCAACTTTGCCGCCAAGTGC
This sequence comes from Hydractinia echinata, assembly GCA_030067915.1. Classification (NCBI taxonomy): domain Eukaryota; kingdom Metazoa; phylum Cnidaria; class Hydrozoa; order Anthoathecata; family Hydractiniidae; genus Hydractinia; species Hydractinia echinata. Next base: position 42,846 of record JASGCC010000663.1, read on the forward strand.
GCCTGAGCATGAGCCTGATCGCCTGGCGGCTCCGCAGGAGCAAGAAAGTCAGGTCTACAGACTAAAAAAGATCGAAGAAATCGAGCAGTACCTGCGGTCTGAGATCAAAGAGAGGGAAAAACTCTACAAAAAGTTCAAGCTTTGGGGGATGGGGCTTCGCTATGCTGATCATGGCATGATTGCTGTTACTGTCATCACCTCCGCAGCAGGTATTGTCACGCTTGCAACCGGATTTGGAGCCCCATAGCAATTGGTCTTGAAGCCGCGGCTCTTGCAGTGGGCATGGGCCAAGTAGGTCTCAAGAATGCCTCGAAGCGACTAGAGCACAAGGTGCACAAGCATGAATGCATCAAACTCCTGGCAGAGTCGAAGCTAGACACTGTATACGATAAGATTTCCAAAGCGATTCAAGATGGTACAATTTCAGACTACGAGTTTACATGGATCATGCAGGAAAAACAGCGCTATATGGTGCTCAAGGAGCAGATTCGACAACGAACAAAAAAAGCTGTGAAGTCCATCAACGATAATGAACGCGCAGAGTTGCTAGCACAAGGCAGGCAAGAAGCTAAAGATGAAATTTTTAAAAAACTGCAATCTGCGCAGTATGTCAGCGCTACTTAGAGTCTCCACCTGCTTACAAAGTCTAATATGTTGGTCAACATACTAGATTACAAGCACCTCTCCCGTATCTTGATCTATGAGCAAGTCGCCATCATGTACGACATGTCGCTGAGCGAGATCCCTCAAATATTGTTTAAGATTTTTCTGCCATGCAATTTTAACACAAGGCTCGCAGTATGGTCCAGTCGTTTGTGTCGACGCATCCTTATACTTGACCTTGCGTATGGCCTCAATAAGGTCTGCTCGCTTCAACGTAGAGTACCCTTTGAGACCTAAGGCTTTAGCTTCTTGTCGCAGTTTGTCCATTTGTTTATGTGGCTGAGCACAACCACATAACACCTTCTTCTCAAGCTACTACGATGTCCTCTTCTTCATCGAAATCGCTAACCTGCTTTGCCTCATGAACAAAAAAGTCTCACAAGGGCAGTGGCCACCATTGTAGGTGACGTAGTCTTGGTAGCAGTACCAACAAAGCACCTTCTCTCCCACGCGCAGACGTCTTTGACATCTACCACACCTATCGTAGGCATCTAGAGTTCTTTGACAGTCATCGCAGATTTCTCGCATTTATTTTATGACCCACTAAAGATTATTCAGTTTTTGCGATCTTACACCATTTCTTCTAGATCGTCAATTCTCTCTACTAGAGCGTTGACAGCCCTCTCGCACTCTTCTTCTTTCGCACTTTTCATCACAAGTGCGGTAGAGGTGAGGGCTAGGGCAACTCCCAAACCTCCAAAAAACGTTGCAAACATAAAATCTGCGTACCAATCTAGCGCTGTCTTTTTATCGTTGCTTGCCATTTATTATTATATTTTTTACACCTCAACCAGGATCAAAATACTGGACATTACTTCCATAATTTAGATATCTCGCGCTTTTCTTCCTCATCTAAACACCAATTCCAATATCGATGCGGATGCCACACCACTGGCATTACCTCATTCCATATTTTTACATAAAAATTGCGCTTGTGATGATGCCGCAGCAATTCATCATGAATGACATCAAAACCACGCAGCAATACAACAATCTCGATGTGACCATTTTTAGCTGCAAGTTCCATGGACCAATTAAAGTCTGTCGCACCCCACTCTTTGCACAGTTTAACAATCTCGATGTGACCATTGAGAGCTGCACGTTTCATGGACCAATTAAAGTCTGTCGCACCCCACTCTTTGCACAGTTTAACAATCTCGATGTGACCATTGAGAGCTGCATTAATAATGGCCTCATTAAAGTCTGTCGCACCCCACTCTTTGCACAGTTTAACAATCTCGATGTGACCATTGAGAGCTGCAAGTCCCATGGCCCCATTAAAGTTCGTCGCACCCCACTCTTTGCACAGTTTAACCATCTCGATGTGACCATTTTTAGCTGCACGTTTCATGGACCAATTAAAGTTCGTCGCACCCCACTCTTTGCACAGCTTAACAATCTCGATGTGACCATTTTCAGCTGCAAGGTTCATGGCCCAATCAAACTCTGTCGCACCCCACTCTTTGCACAGTTTAACAATCTCGATGTGACCATTTTCAGCTGCATTAAGAATGGCCTCATTAAAGTCTGTCACACCCCACTCTTTGCACAGTTTAACAATCTCGATGTGACCATTTTCAGCTGCATTAAGAATGGCCTCATTAAAGTCTGTCGCACCCCACTCTTTGCACAGCTTAACAAACTCGATGTGACCATATTTAGCTGCAAGTTCCAAGATTGCATTCTTAAACCAAGTCATTTCTCTTTATTATAAGTACATTCAGACTTCAACTAACAGCGGTCGCAATTTGAGTAGGGAATTTCCCTATTCAAACAGATTTGCGCATGCGCGTTTGTTGATGTCAGCAGTTTTGTCGAGTGCCGTCATTATTGATGATGTCACGTGGCGTGTTTACTCATTTGAGGCATGATAAATTTGAGTAGGGAATTTCCCTTTCTACTCAAACAGAAAAGCAGCGTTTTTTAATAGGGTTTTGACCGTCGAAAACCAAAACTGTACTTATTAGGGTGTACTACTCTAGCTGCTATCACGTGCGCCTAACATCCAAAACGTGCCCTTTCGATTCGGGACGGGTACACATATAGTAATAACGTAACTAATCATCGTTCCCGTCTTACGCAGTAGATTAGTTAGGGACTGTGTGGCGCAATGGTAGCGCGTCTGTCTCCAGATCAGACGGTTGCGGTTTCAATTCACGTCAGCGTCATAAAAAACGGTATTAAAGCATGGTTACAAAAATAATGTTTTTTGAGTCAATTAATTGTAAGGTAAAAGTCATGCTCCAGATTGTGACTTCACTATTGGGTAGTGAAGCATTACATTATATCCTTAGAGACGACAAAGACAGTCCCTATCTGACCAAATCCATTCTTAATAGGTCTTTCAACATTGTGACATGTTGCACCTGACATAGTGTCTCAATGATCTAGTGGCATGGTTCTCGCTTGGGTGCGAGAGGTCCCGGATTCAAATCCCGGTTGAGCCCATTGTTGAAGTGTAACTAATGTTGTAAGTGCAATTCCCGCTTGGTCCATCTCCTACAAAGACACTCGTAATAGCACGTTTTTTATGCTATTTACTGCAGAGAACAAACCAAAATCAACTGAAACGCTTAGAAATGTTTTGCCTTGAAGTTAAGAGTGCTTCCTTATTGTAGGTGTTATCACGTGCGCCTAACATCCACAACGTGCCCTTTCGATTCAAGACGGGTACACATATAGTAGTACCGTAACTACTCATCGTCCCTGTCTTACGCAGTTGGTTAGTTAGCGACTCTGTGACGCAATGGTAGCGCCTCTGACTCCAGATCAGAAGGTTGCGTGTTCAATTCACGTCAAGGTCATAAAAAGCGGTATTAAAGCATTGTTACAAAAATAATGTTTTTTGAGTCAATTAATTGTAAGGAAAAAGTCATGCTCCAGATTGTGACTTCACTATTGCGTAGTGAAGCATTTTATTATATCCTACGAGACGACAAAGAGAGTCCCTATCTGACCAAATCCATTCTTAATAGGTCTTTCAACATTGTGACATGTTGCACGTGACTTAGAGGCTCAAGGGTCTAGTGGCATGATTCTCGCTTTGGGTGCAGGAGGTCCCGGGTTCAAAACCCAGTTGAGCCCATTGTTGAAGTGTAACTATAGTTTTAAGTCCAATCTCGGCTTGTTTCATCTCCTACAAAGACACTCGTAATAGCACGTGTTATATGCTATTTACTGCAGAGAACAAACCAATCTCAACTGGAAGGTAAGTTTTGCCTTGAAGTTAAGAGTGCTTCCTTATTGTGCTATCACGTGCGCCTAACATCCACAACGTGCCCTTTCGATTCAGGACGGGTACACATATAGTAATAACGTAACTAATCATCGTCCCCGTCTTACGCAGTTGATTAGTTTGGGACTCTGTGGCGCAATGGTAGCGCGTCTGACTCCAGATCAGAAGGTTGCGTGTTCAATTCACGTCAGCGTCATAAAAACGGTATTAAAGCATGGTTACAAAAATAATGTTTTTTGAGTCAATTAATTGGAAGGAAAAAGTCATGCTCCAGATTGTGACTTCACTATTGGGTAGTGAAGCATTTTAATATATCCTAAGAGACGACAAAGACAGTCCCTATCTGACCAAATACATTCTTAATAAGTCTTTCAACATTGTGACATGTTGCACGTGACACAGAAGCTCATTGGTCTAGTGGCCTGATTCTAGCTTTGGGTGCGAGAGCTCCCGGGTTCAAATCCCGGTTGAGCCCATTGTAGAAGTGTAACTAATGTTGTAAGTGCAATTTCCGCTTGTTTCATCTCCCACGAAGACCCTCGTAATAGCACGTGTTTTATGCTCTTTACTACAGAGAACAAACCAAACTCAACTGAAACGTAAGTTTTGCATTGAAGTTAAGAGTGCTTCCTTATTGTAGGTGTTATCACGTGCGCCTAACATCCACAACGTGCCCTTTCGATTCGGGCCGGGTACACATATAGTAATAACGTAACTACTCATCGTCCACGTCTTACGCAGTTGATAAGGTAGGGAATCTGTGGCGCAATGGTAGCGCGTCTGTCTCCAGATCAGAAGGTTGCGGGTTCAATTCACGTCATTGTCATAAAAAACCGGTATTAAAGCATGGTTACAAAAATAATGTTTTTTGAGTCAATTAATTGTAAGGTAAAAGTCATGCTCCAGATTGTGACTTCACTCTTGGGTAGTGAAGCATTTCATTATATCCTTAGAGACGACAAAGACAGTCCTTATCTGACCAAATCCATTCTTAATAGGTCTTTCAACATTGTGACATGTTGCACCTGACATAGAGTCTCAATGATCTAGTGGCATGGTTCTCGCTTTGGGTGCGAGAGCTCCCGGGTTCAAATCCCGGTTGAGCCCATTGTTGAAGTGTAACTAATGTTGTATGTGCAATTTCCGCTTGTTTTATCGCCTACAAAGACACTCATAATAGCACGTGTTTTATGCTATTTACTGCAGAGAACAAACCAAAATCAACTGAAACGCTTAGAAAGGTTTTGCCTTGAAGTTAAGAGTTCTTCCTTATTGTAGGTGTTATCACGTGCGCCTAACATCCACAACGTGCCCTTTCGATTCGGGACGGGTACACATATAGTAATAACGTAAGTACTCATCGTCCCTGTCTTACGCAGTTGATTAGTTAGGGACTCTGTGGCGCAATGGTAGCGCGTCTGACTCCAGATCCGAAGCTTGCGTGTTCGATTCACGTTAGGGTCATAAAAAACGGTATTAAACCTTGTTTACAAAAATAATATTTTTTGAGTCAATTAATTGTAAGGAAAAAGTCATGCTCCAGATTGTGACTGCACTATTGCGTAGTGAAGCATTTTATTATATCCTTAGAGACGACAAAGACAGTCCCTATCTCACCAAATCCATTCCTAATAAGTCTTCCAACATTGTGTCATGTTGCACGTGTCATGGAGGCTAAATGGTCTAGTGACATGATTCTCGCTTTGGGTGAGAGAGGTCCCGGGTTCAAACCCCGGTTGAGCCCATTGTTTAAGTGTAACTAATGTTGTATTTGCAATTTCCGCTTGTTTTATCGCCTACAAAGACACTCATAATAGCACGTGTTTTTATGCTATTTACTGCAGAGAACAAACCAAAATCAACTGAAACGCTTAGAAAGGTTTTGCCTTGAAGTTAAGAGTTCTTCCTTATTGTAGGTGTTATCACGTGCGCCTAACATCCACAACGTGCCCTTTCGATTCTGACGGGTACACATATAGTAATAACGTAAGTACTCATCGTCCCTGTTCTTACGCAGTTGATTATTAAGGGACTCTGTGGCGAAATGGTAGCGAGTCCGACACCAGATCAGAAAGTTGCGTGTTCAATTCACGTCAGGGTCATAAAAAACGGTATTAAAGCATGGTTACAAAAATAATGTTTTTTGAGTCAATTAATTGTAAGGAAAAGGTCATGCTCCAGATTGTGACTGCCACTATTGCGTAGTGAAGCATTTTGTTATATCCTTAGAGACGACGAAGACAGTCCCTATCTGACCAAATCCATTCTTAATAGGTCATTCACCATTGTGACATGTTGCACGTGACATAGAGGGTCAATGGTCTAGTGCATGACTCTCGCTTTGGGTGCGAGAGTTCCCTGGTTCAAATCCAGGTTGACCCCATTGTTGCAGTGTAACTAATGTTGTAAATGCAATTTCCGCTTGTTTTATCTCCGGCAAAGACACTCATAATAGCACGTGTTTTATGCTATTTACTGCAGAGAATAAACAGACTTAACTGAAACGTAAGTTTTGCATTGAAGTTAAGAGTGCTTCCTTATTGTAGCTGTTATCACGTGCGCCTAACATCCAGAACGTGCCCTTTCGATTTGGGACGGGTACACCATATAGTAATTAACATAACTACCCATCGTCCCTGTCTTACGCGGTTGATTAGTTAGGGCTTTTTTGTCGCAATGGTAGCGCGTCTGACTCCAGATCCGAAGGTTGCGTGTTCGATTCACGTCAGGGGTCATAAAAAAACGGCATTAAACCTTGTTTACAAAAATAATGTTTTTTGAGTCAATTAATTGTAAGGAAAAAGTCATGCTCCAGATTGTGACTGCACTATTGCGTAGTGAAGCATTTTATTATATCCTTAGACCGACAAAGACAGTCCCTTATCTCACCAAATCCATTCTTAATAGGTCTTCCAACATTGTGTCATGTTGCACGTGCCAATGGCGGCTCAATGGTCTAGTGACATGATTCTAGCTTTGGGTGAGAGAGGACCCGGGTTCAAATCCCGGTTGAGCCCATTGTTTAAGTGTAACTAATGTGGTAAGTGCAATTCCCGCTTTTTTATCGCCTAAAAAGACACTCATAAATAGCACGTGTTTTATGCTATTTACCTGCAGAGAACAAACCAAATCAACTGAAACGCTTAAGAAAGGTTTTGCCTTGAAGTTAAGAGTGCTCCTTATTGTAGGTGTTATCACGTGCGCCTAACATCCAGAACGTGCCCTTTCGATTTGGGACGGCTACACATATAGTAATAACGTAACTACTCATCGTCCCCGTCTTACGCAGTTGATTAGTTAGGGACTCTGTGGCGCAATAGGTAGCGGCGTGCGCCTCCAGATCCAAAGGTTTGCTTGTTCAATTCACGTCAGGGTCATAAAAAACGGTATTAAAGCATGGTTACAAAAATAATGTTTTTTGAGTCAATTAATTGTAAGGAAAAGGTCATGCTCCAGATTGTGACTGCACTATTGCGTAGTGAAGCATTTGTTATATCCTTAGAGACGACGAAGACACTCCCTATCTGACCAAATCCATTCTTAATAGGTCATTCACCATTGTGACATGTTGCACGTGACATAGAGGGTCAATGGTCTAGTGGGCATGACTCTCGCTTTGGGTGCGAGAGTTCCCTGGTTCAATCCAGGTTGACCCCATTGTTGCAGTGTAACTAATGTTGTAAATGCAATTTCCGCTTGTTTTATCTCCGGCAAAGACACTCATAATAGCACGTGTTTTATGCTATTTACTGCAGAGAATAAACCAGACTTAACTGAAACGTAAGTTTTGCATTGAAGTTAAGAGTGCTTCCTTATTGTAGCTGTTATCACGTGCGCCTAACATCCAGAACGTGCCCTTTCGGATTTGGGACGGGTACACATATAGTATAACATAACTACCCATCGTCCCTGTCTTACGCGGTTGATTAGTTAGGGCTTTTTTGTCGCAATGGTAGCGCGTCTGACTCCAGATCCGAAGGTTGCGTGTTCGATTCACGTCAGGGTCATAAAAAACGGCATTAAACCTTGTTTACAAAAATAATGTTTTTTGAGTCAATTAATTGTAAGGAAAAAGTCATGCTCCAGATTGTGACTGCACTATTGCGTAGTGAAGCATTTATTATATCCTTAGACACGACAAAGACAGTCCTTATCTCACCCAAATCCATTCTTAATAGGTCTTCCAACATTGTGTCATGTTGCACGTGCCATGGCGGCTCAATGGTCTAGTGACATGATTCTCGCTTTGGGTGAGAGAGGACCCGGGTTCAAATCCCGGTTGAGCCCATTGTTTAAGTGTAACTAATGTGGTAAGTGCAATTTCCGCTTTTTTTATCGCCTAAAAAGACACTCATAATAGCACGTGTTTTATGCTATTTACTGCAGAGAACAAACCAAAATCAACTGAACGCTTAGAAAGGTTTTGCCTTGAAGTTAAGAGTGCTTCCTTATTGTAGGTGTTATCACGTGCGCCTAACATCCCAGAACGTGCCCTTTCGATTTGGGACGGCTACACATATAGTAATAACGTAACTACTCATCGTCCCCGTCTTACGCAGTGATTAGTTAGGGACTCTGTGGGCGCAATGGTAGCGCGTGCGACTCCAGATCCAAAGGTTGCTTGTTCAATTCACGTCAGGGTCATAAAAAACGGTATTAAAGCATGGTTACAAAAATAACGTTTTTAGAGTCAATTAATTGTAAGGAAAGAGTCATCGCTCCAGATTGTGACTGCACTATTGCGTAGTGAAGCATTTTATTATATCCTTAGAGACGACAAAGACAGTCCCTATCTCACCAAATCCATTCTTAATAAGTCTTCCAACATTGTGTCATGTTTGCACGTGTCATGGAGGCTCAATGGTCTAGTGACATGATTCTCGCTTTGGGTGAGAGAGGTCCCGGGTTCAAATCCCGGTTGAGCCCATTGTTTAAGTGTAACTAATGTTGTATGTGCAATTTTCCGCTTGTTTTATCGCCTACAAAGACACTCATAATAGCACGTGTTTTATGCTATTTACTGCAGAGAACAAACCAAAATCAACTGAACGCTTAGAAAGGTTTTGCCTTGAAGTTAAGAGTTCTTTCTTATTGTAGGTGTTATCACGTGCGCCTAACATCCACAACGTGCCCTTTCGATTCGGGACGGGTACACATATAGTAATAACGTAAGTACTCATCGTCCCTGTCTTACGCAGTTGATTAGTTAGGGACTCTGTGGCGCAATGGTAGCGAGTCCGACTCCAGATCAGAAGGTTGCGTGTTCAATTCACGTCAGGGTCATAAAAAACGGCATTAAAGCATGGTTACAAAAATAATGTTTTTTGAGTCAATTAATTGTAAGGAAAAAGTCATGCTCCAGATTGTGACTGCACTATTGCGTAGTGAAGCATTTTATTATATCCTTGGACACGACAAAGACAGTCCTTATCTCACCAAATCCATTCTTAATAGGTCTTCCAACATTGTGTCATGTTGCACGTGCCATGGCGGCTCAATGGTCTAGTGACATGATTCTCGCTTTGGGTGAGAGAGGACCCGGGTTCAAATCCCGGTTGAGCCCATTGTTTAAGTGTAACTAATGTGGTAAGTGCAATTTCCGCTTTTTTTATCGCCTAAAAAGACACTCATAATAGCACGTGTTTTATGCTATTTACCGCAGAGAACAAACCAAAATCAACTGAAACGCTTAGAAAGGTTTTGCCTTGAAGTTAAGAGTGCTTCCTTATTGTAGGTGTTATCACGTGCGCCTAACATCCAGAACGTGCCCTTTCGATTTGGGACGGCTACACATATAGTAATAACGTAACTACTCATCGTCCCCGTCTTACGCAGTTGATTAGTTAGGGACTCTGTGGCGCAATGGTAGCGCGTGCGACTCCAGATCCAAAGGTTGCTTGTTCAATTCACGTCAGGGTCATAAAAAACGGTAATAAAGCATGGTTACAAAAATAACGTTTTTAGAGTCAATTAATTGTAAGGAAAAAGTCATGCTCCAGATTGTGACTGCACTATTGCGTAGTGAAGCATTTTATTATATCCTTAGAGACGACAAAGACAGTCCCTATCTCACCAAATCCATTCTTAATAAGTCTTTCCAACATTGTGTCATGTTGCACGTGTCATGGAGGCTCAATGGTCTAGTGACATGATTCTCGCTTTGGGTGAGAGAGGTCCCGGCTTCAAATCCCGTTGAGCCCATTGTTTAAGTGTAACTAATGTTGTATGTGCAATTTCCGCTTGTTTATCGCCTACAAAGACACTCATAATAGCACGTGTTTTATGCTATTTACTGCAGAGAACAACCAAATCAACTGAAACGCTTAGAAAGGTTTTGCCTTGAAGTTAAGAGTTCTTCCTTATTGTAGGTGTTATCACGTGCGCCTAACATCCACAACGTGCCCTTTCGATTCGGGACGGGTACACATATAGTAATAACGTAAGTACTCATCGTCCCTGTCTTACGCAGTTGATTAGTTAGGTACTCTGTGGCGCAATGGTAGCGCGTCTGACTCCAGATCCGAAGGTTGCGTATTCGGTTCACGTCAGGGTCATAAAAAACGGTATTAAACCTTGTTTACAAAAATAATGTTTTTTGAGTCAATTAATTGTAAGGAAAAGGTCATGCTCCAGATTGTGACTGCACTATTGCGTAGTGAAGCATTTTATTATATCCTTAGACACGACAAAGACAGTCCCTATCTCACCAAATCCATTCTTAATAGGTCTTCCATCATTGTGACATGTTGCACGTGACAAATAGGCTCAATGGTCTAGTGGCATGATTCTCGCGTTGGGTGCGAAAGGTCCCGGGTTCAAATCCCGGTTGAGCCCATTGTTGAAGTGGAACTAATGTTGTAAGTGCAATTTCAGCTTGTTTCATCTCCTACAAAGACACTCGTAATAGGACGTGTTTTATGCTAATTTACTGCAGAGAACAAACCAAAATCAACTGAAACGCTAGAAAGGTTTTGCCTTAAAGTTAAGAGTGCTTCCTTATTGTAGGTGTTATCAGGTGCGCCTAACATGCACAACGTGCCCTTTCGATTCGGGACGGGTACACATATAGTAATAACGTAACTACTCATCGTCCCTGTCTTACGCAGTTGATTAGGTTAGGGACTCTGTGGCGCAATGGTAGCCGCGTTCTGACTACAGATGAGAAAAGTTGCGCGTTCAATTCACGTCAGGGTCATAAAAAACAGTAGTAAAGCATGGTTACAAAAATAATGTTTTTTGAGTCAATTAATTGTAAGGAAAAAGGCATGCTCCAGATTGTGACTTCACTATTGCGTAGTAAAGCATTTTATTATATCCTTAGAAACGACGAAGACAGTCCCTATCTGACCAAATCCATTCTTAATGGGTCATTCACCATTGTGGACATGTTGCACGTGACATAGAAGCTCAATGGTCTAGTGGCATGATTCTCGCTTTGGGTGCGAAAGGTCCCGGATTCAAATCCCGGTTGAGCCCATTTTGCAGTGTAACTAATGTTGTAAGTGCAATTTCCGCTTGTTTCATCTCCCTACAAAGACCACTCGTAATAGCACGTGTTTTATGCTATTTACTGCAAGAGAACAAACCAAAACTCAACTGAAACGTAAGTTTTGCATTGAAGTTAAGAGTGCTTCCTTATTGTAGGTGTTATCACGTGCGCCTAACATCCAGAACGTGCCTTTTCGATTCTGGACGGGTTACACCATATAGTAATAACGTAACTACTCATCGTTCCCGTCTTACGCAGTTGTTTAGTTATGGACTCTTTGCGCAATGGTAGCGCATCTAACTCCAGATAAGAAGGCTGCGTGTTCAAATTCACGTCAGGGTCATAAAAAAATGTATTAAAGCATGGTTATAAAAATATTGTTTTTTGAGTCAATTAATTGTAAGGAAAAGGTCATGCCCCAGATTGTGACTTCACTATTGCGTAGTGAAGCATTTTATTATATCCTTAGAGACGACAAAGACAATCCCTATTCTGACCAAATCCATTCTTAATAGGTCTTTCAACATTGTGACATGTTGCACCTGACATAGAGGCTCAATGGTCTAGTGGCATGATTCCCGCTTTGGGTGCGAGAGGTCCGCGGGTTTCAAATCCCGGTTGAACCCATGTTGAAGTGTAACTAATGTTGTAAGTGCAATTTCCGCTTGTTTCATCTCCTACAAAGACCCTCGTAATAGCACGTGTTTTATGCTATTTACTGCAGAGAACAAAACCAATCTCAACTGAACGTAAGTTTTGCATTGAAGTTAGAGTGCTTCCTTATTGTAGGTGTTATCACGTGCGCCTAACATCAGAACGTGCCTTTTCGATTCGGGACGGGTACACATAGTAGTAATAACGTAACTACTCATCGTTCCCGTCTTACGCAGTTGATCAGAATGGACTCTGTGGCGCAATGGTAGCGCATCTGACTCCAGATAAGAAGGCTGCGTGTTCAATTCACGTCAGGGTCATAAAAGCGGTATTAAGGCATGGTTATAAAAATAATGTTTTTGAGTCAATTAATTGTAAGGAAAAAGTCATGCTCCAGATTGTGACTTCACTATTGGATAGTGAAGCATTTTATTATGTCCTTAGAGGACAACAGACAGTCCCTATCTGACGAATCCGTTCTTATAAGTCATTTCACCATTGTGACATGTTGCACGTGACATAGAGGCTCAATGGTCTAGTGGCATGATTCCCGCTTTGGGTGCGAGAGGTGCCGGGTTCAAATTCCCGGTTGAGCCCATTGTTGCCGTGTAACTAATGTTGTGAGTGCAATTTCCGCTTGTTTTCATCTCCTACAAAGACACTCGTGATAGCACGTGTTTTATGCTATTTACTGCAGAGAACAAACCAAAATCAACTGAAACGCTTAGAAAGGTTTTGCCTTGAAGTTAAGAGCTGCTTCGTATTGTAGATGTTTATCACGTGGGTCTAACATCCACAACGTGCCCTTTCGATTCGGACGGGTACACATATAGTAATAACGTAACTACTCATCGTCCTGTCTTACGCAGTTGAATAGTTAGGGACTCTGTGGCGCAATTGTAGCGCGTCTGACTCCAATCAGAAGGTGCGTGTTCAATTCACGTCAGCGTCATAAAAACGGTATTAAAGCATGGTTACAAAAATAATGTTTTTTGAGTCATTAATTGAGAAAAAGTCATGCTCCAGATTGTGACTTCACTATTGGTAGTGAAGCATTTTATTATATTCCTAAGAGACGACAAAGACAGTCCCTATCTGACCAAATACATTCTTAATAAGTCTTTCAACATTGTGACATGTTGCACGTGACATAGAGAGCTCAATTGGTCTAGTGGCCTGATTCTAGCTTTGGTGCGAGAGCTCGGTTTCAAATCCCGGTTGAGCCCATTGTAGAGTGTAACTAATGTGTAAGTGCATTTCCGCTTGTTTTCATCTCCCACGAAGACCCTTCTGTAATAGCACGTGTTTTATGCTCTTTACTACAGAGAACAAACCAAAACTCAACTGAAAGTAAGTTTTGCATTGAAGTTAAGAGTGCTTCCTTATTGTAGGTGTTATCACGTGCGCCTAACATCCAAAACTGCCCTTTCGATTCGGGCGGGTACACATATAGTAATAACGTAATACTCATCGTCCACGTCTTACGCAGTTGATAAGGTAGGAATCTGTGGCGCAATGGTAGCGCGTCTGTCTCCAGATAGAAGGTTGCGGGTTCAATTCACGTCATTTCATAAAAAACGGTATTAAGCATGTTATAAAAATAATGTTTTTGAGTCAATTAATTGTAAGGAAAAGTCATGCTCCAGATTGTGACTTCACTCTTGGGTAGTGAAGCTTTTATTATTCCTTAGAGACGACAAAGACAGTCCTTATCTACAAAATCCTCTTAATAGGTCTTTCACATTGTGACATGTTGCACCTGACATAGAGGTCTCAATGATCTAGTGGCATGGTTCTCGCTTTGGGTGCGAGAGCTCCCGGGTTCAAATCCCGGTTGAGCCCATTGTTGGTGTAACTAATGTTGTAGTGCAATTTCCGCTTGTTTTATCTGCCTACAAAGACACTCCTAATAGAAGGTTTTATGCATTTACTGCAGAGAACAACCAAAATCAACTGAAACGCTAGAAAGGTTTTGCCTGAAGTTAAGAGTGCTTCTCTTATTGTAGGTGTTATCACGTGCGCCTAACATCACACAACGTGCCTTCCATTCGGGACGGGTACACATATAGTAATAACGTAAGTACTCATCGTCCCCTGTCTTACGCAGTTGATTAGTTAGGGACTCTGTGGCGCAATGAGCGCGTCTGACTCCAGATCCGAAGTTTGCGTGTTCGATTCACGTAGGGTCATAAAAAAACGGTATTAAACCTGTTTACAAAAATATATTTTTTTGAGTCAATTAATTGTAAGGAAAAAGCATGCTCCAGATTGTGACTGCACTATTGCGTAGTGAGCATTTTATTATATCCTTAGCGACGACAAAGACAGTCCCTATCTCAAAAATCCATTCTAATAAGTCTTTCAACATTGTGTCATGTTGCACCGTGGCATCATAGGCTAATGGTCAGTGCAAGATTCTGCTTTGGGTCGAGAGTCCCGGGTAAATCCCCGTTGAGCCATTGTTTTAAGTGTAACTAATTTGTATGCAATTTCCGCTGTTTATCTCCTACAAAGACACTCATAATAGCACGTGTTTTATTGCTATTTACTGCAGAGAACAAACCAAAATCAACTGAAACGCTTAGAAAGTTTTGCTTGAAGTTAAGAGTCTTCCTTATTGTAGGTTTATCACGTGCGCCTATACATCCACAACGTGCCCTTTCGATTCGACGGGTACACATATAGTAATAACGTAATACTCATCGTCCCTGTCTTACGCAGTTGATTTTAGGGACTTGTGGCGAAATGGTAGCGAGTCGACACCAGATCAGAAAGTTGCGTGTTCAATTCACGTCAGGGTCATAAAAAACGGTATTAAAGCATGGTTACAAAATAATGTTTTTGAGTCAATTAATTGTAAGGAAAAGGTCATGCTCCAATTGTGACTGCACTATTGCGTAGTGAAGCATTTTGTTATATCCTTAGAGACGACCGAAAGACAGTCCCTATCTGACCAAATCCATTCTTAATAGGTCTTTCACCATTGTGACATGTTGCACGTGACATAGAGGGTCCAATTGGTCTAGTGGCATGATCTCGCTTTGGATGCGAGGTTCTCCTGTTCAATCCGTTGACCCATTGTTGAGTGTAACTAATGTTGTCAATGCATTTCGCTTGTTTTATTCCGCAAAGACACTCATAATAGCACGTGTTTTATGCTTTTTACTGCAGAGAAAAACCAGACTAACTGAAACGTAAGTTTTGCATTGAAGTTAAGAGTGCTTCTTATTGGTAGTGTTATCACGTGCGCCCTAACATCCAGAACGTGCCCTTTTCGATTTGGGACGGGTACACATATAGTAATAAACATAACTACCCATCGTCCCTGTCTTACGCGCTGATTAGTTGGTTTTGGTGTCGCAATGGTAGCGCGTCTGACTCCAGATCCAAGGTTGCGTGTTCAGATTCACGCTCAGGGTCATAAAAAACGGCAATTAAACCTTGTTACAAAAATAATGTTTTTGAGTCATTAATTGTAAGAAAAAGTCATGCTCCAGATTGTGTGACTCACTATTGCGTAAGTGAAGCATTTATTATATCCTTATTAGAGAACCCCAAAAGACGGAGATTGTTCTATTCTGTACCAAATCCATTTCTTCGACTAGTGTCTTTTCACACCTTGATGCACATGTGTGTGCACGGCAGACCATAGAGCCTTCAATGGTCTCGTGGCATTTATTCTCGTGTATGGGTTGCGAGACAGGTCCTGGGTCTCAAACCCGGTCCATTGCGCCTCCCATGAGGCATTCTGCATAAGTCGTAACGAATGGATCATACTCGTTCTCATCGGATATCGTAGAAGTATATAATATATTCTCTCTTAGGAAGCACACTTAATTTCAAAGCAAAACCTTTCCAAGCGTTTCTCTTGATTTTGGTTTGTTCTCTGCAGTAAATAGCATAAAACACGTGCTATTACGAGTGTCTTTGTAGGAGATGAAACAAGCGGAAATTGCACTTACAACATTAGTTACACTTCAACCAATGGGCTCAACGGGGATTTGAACCCGGGACCTCTTGCACCAAAAGCCAGAATCTTGCTACTAGGCCATTGAGCCTCTATGTCAGGTGCAACATGTCACAATGTTGAAAGACCTATTAAGAATGGTTTTGGTCAGATAGGGACTATCTTTGTAGTCGCTAAGGATATAATAAAATGCTTCACTACGCAATAGTGAAGTCACAATCTGGAGAATGACTTTTTCCTTACAATTAATTGACTCAAAAAACATTATTTTTGTAAACATGGTTTAATACCGTTTTTTATGACCCTGACGTGATTGTACACGCAATCTTCGGATCTGGATTCAGACTCGCTACCATTGCGCCACAGAGCCCCTAACTAATTAACTGCGTAAGACGGGGACGATGAGTAGTTACGTTATTACTATATGTGTACCCGTCCCGAATGGAAAGAGCACGTTGTGCATGTTAGGTGCACGTGATAACACCTACAATAAGGAAGCACTCTTAACTTCCAGTCAAAACCTTTCTAAGCGTTTCAGTTGAGTTTGGTTTGTTCTCTGCAGTAAATAGCATAAATCACCTTCTACTACGAGTGTCTTTGTAGGAGATGAAACAAGCGGGAATTGCACTTACAACATTAGTTACACTTCAACATTGGCTCAACCGTGATTTGAACCCGGGACCTCTCGCACCCAAAGCGAGAATAATGCCACTAGACCATTGAGCCTCTATGTCAGGTGCAACATGTCACAATGTTGAAAGACCTATTAAGAATGGATTTGGTCAGATAGGGACTGTCTTTGTCGTCTCTAAGGATATAATAAAATGCTTCAGTACGCAATAGTGAAGTCACAATCTGGAGCATGACTTTTTCATTACAATTAATTGACTCAAAAAACATTATTTTTGTAACCTTGCTTTAATACCGTTTTGATGACCCTTACGTGAATTGAACACGCAACCTTCTGATCTGGAGTCAGACGCGCTACCATTGCGCCTCAGAGTACCTAACTAATCAACGGCGTAAGACGGGGACAATGAGTAGTTACGTTATTACTATATGTGTACCCGTCCGGAATCAAAAGGGCACGTTGTGGATATTAGGCGCACGTGATAACACCTACAATAAAGAAGCACTCTTAACTTCAATGCAAAACTTACGTTTCAGTTGAGTTTGGTTTGTTCTCTGCAGTAAAGAGCATAAATCACGTGCTATTACGAGGGTCTTTGTAGGAGATGAAACAAGCGAAAATTGCACTTACAACAATAGTTACACTTCAACAATGGGCTCAACAGGGATTTGAACAAGAGACCTCTCGCATCCAAAGCGAGAATCATGCCACTAGACCATTGAGCCTCTATGTCACGTGCAACATTTCACAATGTTGAAAGACCTATTAAGAATGGATTTGGTCCGATAGGGACTGTCTTCGTCGTCTCTAAGGATATAATAAAATGCTTCACTACGCAATAGTGAAGTCACAATATGGAGCATGACTTTTTCCTTACAATTAATTGACTCAAAAAACATTATTTTTGTAACCATGCTTTAATACCGTTTTTTATGAACCTGACGTGAATTGAACACGCAACTTTCTGATCTGGAGTCAGACGCGCTACCATTGCGCCACAAAGTCCCTAAAAAATCAACTGCGTAAGACAGGGACGATGAGTAGTTACGTTATTACTATATGTGTACCCGTCCGGAATCAAAAGGGCACGTTGTGGATATTAGGCGCACGTGATAACACCTACAATAAAGAAGCACTCTTAACTTCAATGCAAAACTTACGTTTCAGTTGAGTTTGGTTTGTTCTCTGCAGTAAATAGCATAAAACACGTGCTATTACGAGTGTCTTTGTAGGAGATGAAACAAGCGGAAATTGCACTTACAAAATTAGTTACACTTCACCAATGGGCTCAACAGGGATTTGAACCCGGGACCTCTCGCACCCAAAGCCAGAATCTTGCCACTAGACCATTGAGCCTATATGCCACGGGCTACATGTCACAATGTTGAAAGACCTATTAAGAATGGTTTTGTTCAGATAGGGACTGTCTTTGTAGTCGCTAAGGATATAATAAAATGCTTCACTACGCAATAGTGAAGTCACAATCTGGAGCATGACTTTTTCCTTACAATTAATTGACTCAAAAAACATTATTTTTGTAAACAAGGTTTAATACCGTTTTTTATGACCCTGACGTGAATTGAACACGCAATCTTCGGATCTGGATTCAGACTCGCTACCATTGCGCCACAGAGCCCCTAACTAATTAACTGCGTAAGACGGGGACGATGAGTAGTTACGTTATTATTATATGTGTACCCGTCCCGAATGGAAAGAGCACGTTGTGCATGTTAGGCGCACGTGATAACACCTACAATAAGGAAGCACTCTTAACTTCCAGTCAAAACCTTTCTAAGCGTTTCAGTTGAGTTTGGTTTGTTCTCTGCAGTAAATAGCATAAATCACCTTCTACTACGAGTGTCTTTGTAGGAGATGAAACAAGCGGAAATTGCACTCACAAAATTAGTTACACGGCAACAATGGGCTCAACCGGGATTTGAACCCGGCACCTCTCGCACCCAAAGCGGGAATCATGCCACTAGACCATTGAGCCTCTATGTCAAGTGCAACATGTCACAATGGTGAATGACCTATTAAGAACGGATTTCGTCAGATAGGGACTGTCTTTGTCGTCTCTAAGGACATAATAAAATGCTTCACTATCCAATAGTGAAGTCACAATCTGGAGCATGACTTTTTCCTTACAATTAATTGACTCAAAAAGCATTATTTTTATAACAATGCCTTAATACCGCTTTTTATGACCCTGACGTGAATTGAACACGCAGCCTTCTTATCTGGAGTCAGATGCGCTACCATTGCGCCACAGAGTCCATTCTGATCAACTGCGTAAGACGGGAACGATGAGTAGTTACGTTATTACTATATGTGTACCCGTCCCGAATCGAAAAGGCACGTTCTGGATGTTAGGCGCACGTGATAACACCTACAATAAGGAAGCACTCTTAACTTCAATGCAAACCTTACATTTCAGTTGAGTTTGGTTTGTTCTCTGCAGTAAAGAGCATAAAACACGTGCTATTACGAGGGTCTTTGTAGGAGATGAAACAAGCGGAAATTGCACTTACAACAATAGCTACACTTCAACAATGGGCTCTTACGGGATTTGAACACGAGACCTCTCGCATCCAAAGCGAGAATCATGCCACTAGACCATTGAGCCTCTATGTCACGTGCAACATGTCACAATGGTGAATGACTTATTAAGAACGGATTTCGTCAGATAGGGACTGTCTTTGTCGTCTCTAAGGACATAATAAAATGCTTCACTATCCAATAGTGAAGTCACAATCTGGAGCATGACTTTTTCCTTACAATTAATTGACTCAAAAAACATTATTTTTATAACCATGCCTTAATACCGCTTTTTATGACCCTGACGTGAATTGAACACGCAGCCTTCTTATCTGGAGTTAGATGCGCTACCATTGCGCAAAGAGTCCATAACTAAACAACTGCGTAAGACGGGAACGATGAGTAGTTACGTTATTACTATATGTGTACCCGTCCCGAATCGAAAAGGCACGTTCTGGATGTTAGGCGCACGTGATAACACCTACAATAAGGAAGCACTCTTAACTTCAATGCAAAACTTACGTTTCAGTTGAGATTGGTTTGTTCTCTGCAGTAAATAGCATAAAACACGTGCTATTACGAGGGTCTTTGTAGGAGATGAAACAAGCGGAAATTGCACTTACAACATTAGTTACACTTCAACAATGGGTTCAACCGGGATTTGAACCCGCGACCTCTCGCACCCAAAGCGGGAATCATGCCACTAGACCATTGAGCCTCTATGTCAGGTGCAACATGTCACAATGTTGAAAGACCTATTAAGAATGGATTTGGTCAGATAGGGATTGTCTTTGTCGTCTCTAAGGATATAATAAAATGCTTCACTACGCAATAGTGAAGTCACAATCTGGGGCATGACCTTTTCCTTACAATTAATTGACTCAAAAAACAATATTTTTATAACCATGCTTTAATACATTTTTTTATGACCCTGACGTGAATTGAACACGCAGCCTTCTTATCTGGAGTTAGATGCGCTACCATTGCGCAAAGAGTCCATAACTAAACAACTGCGTAAGACGGGAACGATGAGTAGTTACGTTATTACTATATGTGTACCCCGTCCCGAATCGAAAGGGCACGTTGTGCATGTTAGGCGCACCTGATAACACCTACAATAAGGAAGCACTCTTAACTTTAAGGCAAAACCTTTCTAAGCGTTTCAGTTGATTTTGGTTTGTTCTCTGCAGTAAATAGCATAAAACACGTCCTATTACGAGTGTCTTTGTAGGAGATGAAACAAGCTGAAATTGCACTTACAACATTAGTTCCACTTCAACAATGGGCTCAACCGGGATTTGAACCCGGGACCTTCGCACCCAACGCGAGAATCATGCCACTAGACCATTGAGCCTATTGTCACGTGCAACATGTCACAATGTGGAAGACCTATTAAGAATGGATTTGGTGAGATAGGGACTGTCTTTGTCGTGTCTAAGGATATAATAAAATGCTTCACTACGCAATAGTGCAGTCACAATCTGGAGCATGACCTTTTCCTTACAATTAATTGACTCAAAAAACATTATTTTTGTAAACAAGGTTTAATACCGTTTTTTATGACCCTGACGTGAACCGAATACGCAACCTTCGGATCTGGAGTCAGACGCGCTACCATTGCGCCACAGAGTACCTAACTAATCAACTGCGTAAGACAGGGACGATGAGTACTTACGTTATTACTATATGTGTACCCGTCCCGAATCGAAAGGGCACGTTGTGGATGTTAGGCGCACGTGATAACACCTACAATAAGGAAGAACTCTTAACTTCAAGGCAAAACCTTTCTAAGCGTTTCAGTTGATTTTGGTTTGTTCTCTGCAGTAAATAGCATAAAACACGTGCTATTATGAGTGTCTTTGTAGGCGATAAACAAGCGGAAATTGCACATACAACATTAGTTCACTTAAACAATGGGCTCAACCGGGATTTGAAGCCGGGACCTCTCGCACCCAAGCGAGAATCATGTCACTAGACCATTGAGCCTCCATGACACGTGCAACATGACACAATGTTGGAAGACTTATTAAGAATGGATTTGGTGAGATAGGGACTGTCTTTGTCGTCTCTAAGGATATAATAAAATGCTTCACTACGCAATAGTGCAGTCACAATCTGGAGCATGACTTTTTCCTTACAATTAATTGACTCTAAAAACGTTATTTTTGTAACCATGCTTTATTACCGTTTTTTATGACCCTGACGTGAATTGAACAAGCAACCTTTGGATCTGGAGTCGCACGCGCTACCATTAGAGTGCCATCTTATTGTAGGTTCTATCACTCCTATGACGTGCCGCCTAAACATCCACGAGAACCCGTTGCCCTTTCGTATTTGGGAACGGCTACACAACTTCATAAGTAATAACGCTAACTACTTCATCGTTCCCCGTTCTCTACGCAGTTTGATTTATGTTAGCGGACTCTGTGGCGCGCAATGGC
>JASGCC010000664.1:0-64439 GCA_030067915.1 Hydractinia echinata
CTTGTCCATCCTTTTGTGAGACTTTTTTTATTCCAAAATTTTGTTTATCTGTTGTTTTTCAGGCTCTGAAGTATATAATGACGTCATTTTAATTTTTCTTTTATCTCAAGTTGTCCTCTAATGTGCTAAACACCACACAACAAATAAAAGGCATAAAATTCTTTAAGGATAATGTCATTATGAAAAATGTTAAAATGACATGTTTCAAAAAACACAGATTGATCACTAAAATATATATTAATACTCAATTATAATATGTTCTAAAATTACAAAAATGTCGGCGAGAAAATTAATAACACTTTTACTACGCAACTGCGCCGGAAGGAACCAGCATTTGTTGATTTTCTATAAACTTTTGACCACAAACATTGTAAAAATGTATAAATGACAGTCAGTTTAAAAATGATCATCAGGACGGGCGTAATAGGGTCGTTGACAATGCATTTATTACGCTCTTTTTTTTACGTTTCAACCTCATACAATGCAATTTTTCATCATGGAACCAATTTTTTTGATCAGACCAAACACAATTGCAAAGATTGTTATTAAAAATGGTGTTGTCAATATTATATGTTCTGTCCAGATAAAAGCAACAGCAATTGTGTTAATACCTGGTACGCTGGATTGATCGTTCATATACACAAATGCAAAGAATAAGTTTTTTATGTTGATGAATATTAAACAGGAAAGCGAGGCTGTCTCAAGATGATTTAAGATTTTTGAACGGGATGGTAAAACATACAAGTGATGTAAGAGATAGATCAACAATACAAGCAAAGTGGAAATCGTTCTTGATGTAGGGTTGACGATCAGTGCACATAGGCCTGTTATTATTATTATTCAATCAGAACGGCTTCCCAATTTAGTTGACTCTTTTGATTGGACTTGTATGGACCAATAAAAATCTCAACTATCTTGTCGATACCATCCCTATTCTCAGCGATTTTTAATCTCTTGTTCGCACATAAGCATCTCGAGGAGTAATAAAACGATATTGGTGGAATGGCAAACGATAAATAAAATTGTCTTAAATTTATTTGATTTTTTCGTAGCATATTAACAGACACATGCACAGAAATTGTGAAAGGAATTATCCATGACAAGGTGAATGTTAGAATGGAATATTGCCACCAAGTATAGCATTTAATATCTCCTTGAATGTACAAGTGATTTTCACTGTTTACAGAAACAGAATTTAACATTTTAAAGCAAAAAATATTTACTGCAGCATAGCCAAGTAGGGTTATTTGAATGAAACAATGGCGTATGTTTTTCATGATTTTATCCGTGGTTGTTTGAGGAGGTAAAAATGTTAATTCTCTTTTCCTTTTAAAAAATTGGATTGTTTTTATACCAGTAGCAAATATGAGAATTATTAGAAAGAGGATAAAGACGTTACCAAGTTTTATCAATGCTTTTGATACTGCATCGAGATCTTCTGTTGGACAAAGTTTCGATATGTTGAAGTGAATTAGTTCAAAGTTAAGCAATTTTGATATTGAATTTGTTATTTTCGTTATATATCCGTGATTATTCTTTTCAAGCGCAGGAACTTCCAACAAAACTTGCCGGTTACGTATTATAATATCAAAAAGAAACCGCGGTCGGTTTAAAATCACACAGAACACTAAAGCTCACATAGCATCCAATATGGCACCAAAGAAATGGCAATTTTGTGTTCGTAAAGATCGAAATTATACTAATTTGTTTCATATTGGCTCGCTTAGCCCCAACCCTTCAAAAGGCTTTATACGCAATGTTGCGCTTATACGGCGGGAAAAGATATGATTTAACAAATATCGAGCGATAGTCGGCGGACCTGATCTTAGATCATTCGCAAACAAATTCTTCCCTTAACATTCATTAAATTTTCGCACACATCGAATTTTTGCGCAAAGCCGCTGCGCAAACAATTGGTTGCGCGAAAATATTGTTGATACATAATTCAAATTTTAACAAATAAACAATGAAAAGAGTACAGTAAGGAGATATTTTAATACTACTAAACAAAGAAAAAACAATACAATACAATATAACTATATAACTAGAAAAGTTGACGTGACAATACTTATAACAGTTTACAATGTAATTTGCCCAAAATCCATAGTTCTTTTAAATGATGAGATTTACAGTTGATTTCTCTTGGCTTGAGCACTGCACGCTATTTTAATTAAGTTCGATGTATTTGTCCAGGATTTAGTATCATTCTGATACTATAGCCGACGTAAACGTTTGGAGTGGTGCATCGAAAAAAGGTAAGTAATGGCATGGCATGGCTCGTACATTCTTGTTATATCAGTTTATGACTCGCTGCAATTCTGCGTCCACTAGTTGCGTGTTAATAAGTTTAATATTGGATATGACTCCTGCGACTTTATATGTCTTCAATACGTGTTTTAAACTATTATAACAGGTAGTTTAAAAATGTTTTAGCGGTTGAATTCGTCAATGAGTAAAAATGTATCGATATAGTATGGATATCGATGGAGAAAAAATTTGATACGTCTCCAGTCTTCAGATTGCAATTTATTATAAGTGATTGGATATCGATGGAAAAATAATTTGGTACGTCTCCAGTCTTCAGATTGCAATTTATTATAAGTGATTGGATATCGATGGAGAAAATAATTTGATACGTCTCAGTCTTCAGATTGCAATTTATTATAAGTGATTGGATATCGATGGAGAAAATAATTTGTACGTCTCAGTCTTCAGATTGCAATTTATTATGGGTGATAATAGTATATTGTTAATACATTATATCGATTCATCTGTGCTTTTCAACGATGAAAACTAAAGAAAAAATGAATACTAAACATACTATCATATAATTTTTACCCAGACATAAAATGTCCTCTTATTTCTCTATTCTACAGCATATATATGTCAAAGTTTATCATGGTAAATTCCCCTAAAATGAATTCAATGAATTTAATTCTCTATAAATCACATATTTTACATTTACCTTTTAAATTTCACCAAGAAACATCATCACCACAAAATTGACCATGCACATGTTTTATTTCGTAGTCATCCACTTCTTAATTCGTAAAATGTCTTTAAACTTGCTTCAGTTCATAACTCTGTTTTATTTCGTAAATCCCTTTAAACGTGTTTAAGTTCATAACGTCTTTAAACTTTTTTTAATTTTGCAAGTTGTCTTTCGTGCGTCTCTAACTTAAAGGTTAAAAACTATAATTATATACAAATATAATAAACACAATGTCAAAAAACAAAATACTAAATGGTACTGACATTGGAGCAGAAGCAAGGTACGCAGAGACAAGCCTAATCATAACATATTTCTATATATATAATAGCCCCTGTTTCTGCTCCCTTTTTAAACAAAAATCTTAAAATATAACAAAAGCCTACTTGTGCAGGCAACTAAAAGTATACAAGTGCTGCCGACACAGTTCTTTGTCTGGTTGCACTTGATACACACCAAGGCCTTGCCATATTAGGTGTTAAGACAAGCACAATTTAAAAGATATTAGAAAGCTTATCACTCCCCAACCCCCCTCCTCCCACACTGTGTCACAGCACCTTTTAAAAATAGCATAAACAAAATAAAACACAATGTAACAAAAATTAGAATCTATGTCAACATACAGTAGCTAAAACCAAGCTCCTCCCCTGCCCCCACCGCCCTCTAATTTATTTCATTACCTGGCATTGCACTTGCGAGACACATATCAAAAAACAAATTGAATTATTTAAGCCGTATACCTAAACAAATTAACCCAAAATAAACTATTCTGTTCATACTGTTTCAAAAGCTTTTTTAATTGAAATTTGATGGCATCGTGTTCAAAATCATTGAACAATTCTTTCTTGACATATTATATGGTCAAGTGTTGCTCCACGAAGATGAGTTGGTTCTTGTACTATCTGGTAAAAAATTCTGCAATATTTGTGACAACACATTTGAACGTGTGTAATCTTGGCATTGATAATAAAGTCACCCATAATATTTGAATTGATGATAACTGAACAATATCAGATAACGTTTCATAGAATTCAGACAAACAAGATGTATTTTTTCTGTATAATAACACTAACTTGAACAGATTTAGTGAGAAAGAGGTTTTTTTAAATTCTATTATAGAAATGCCGTGCTTTGGTAAATATTAACTATTTCAACATTAAGATCATGGCAAAATGAATACTTTGAAAGCTTATCATTGGACTTGTTGTGTAACATACGAAACATTACCTAAAATATCAGAAATATCATCTGTACTTTGTTCTGGTAAAAGTTGAGTTTCAGTAAGCACAATATATCAGAGCTTACCAAAAATTGATCATGAAAAATATCTACAGCATGTCTGTTAGGGACCTTGTATTTAATAATGTAATTGTCATGCAGTTTCTAAATTATAATCTTGACGTAATGGTTGGAGTGTTGCTTTTCTTCTCATGCGGTCATATTCACATTGTTGCTTTGGCATCAGCTTTAATAGCAGATGGTTTGTATTCACCCTTGTTAAAAATAGTCCATTCAAGGAAGTAACTCTACTTAAATACATACATTTGACCATTGTTGAAACTTTTTTGTTTTAACAACGAAAAACTAATAACTGCCTGATCAAGACTTAAAACCTTGCATTTTATGAACGGTACATGCCCAAGCTAACATCAAGGGGAATTGTGTTCGCTTATAATTGTATCTTTATAGCAACATATTCGTCAACATTTGCTTCACTAATATAGGGGCATTTAAAACCCATTAAAAGAAGAATGAATATGAGGACTTCACGAACTTGGAATTCAACACGAATCGCATAATAGTTAACTTTGCCAAGAGACCCATCAACCACTATTTCTTTAAAGAATGTTTCAACTCTGTATTGAAAATGTCTAGCAAGCAACACTGGATTAAAATTTAAATAATTGCATCGTTCAAAATAGGTCATTCTATCGATATATCCCTCTGAAAGATTTTCGCCTTTAAGTTTAGAAATTATTAAAATAAGTTCATTCCACCTTAAATATGCACAACTTAAGGTCATAAAGAAAGTGGGCAAACCAAGCTGCTTAACCATAGCTAAAACTTCAGAGAGAAACTTTTTCCAGTAAGCTGGAGTCCCTTTAACTGTATTCATAAAATTGAAACCTTCATCCTTTGCAATAAATGATTTTACTGTATCGGAAAAGTTATTGGATAGCATACCAGCTGTTAAACGATTGGAAGTGACCTTTTTCATTGCTATATTTATTTGACTGTTTAAATTCAATTGTAACATGACTGAAAGTGCATAAAAATTGTAATCAGAGTCTGAAGCAAAATTTTTGTTTATAGTTTAACAAGCGTTGATTTAAAATATTTTACTGGACTTAACTTAATACTGCGGTCAGCCTTGTAACCAAATTTCCCAGTAGGGAAAAGAAAGGGGTGAGCCAATTCCTCACATTTTTTATCCATTAAAACTGATAGAGGTGTCATAGTTTCCCCTGGTGCAATTACTGCCTCTTCAGGTTGAGGAATATTAGATAGAAGCACAGTTTTCCGACGTCCCTACTCTAAACTGATCCAGTGGATTATCACCAGTCTTCGACAACATTTCTAACACATTCAGGAACATGATTTTCTGACTGTATTTCAATTGGTATTTTAATAGGTTCAGCTAGAGACAACATATCAGCTGGTATCTGACTATATCAATTGTTATATCTTGGTACAAAGGGTTATTCATTTTCAAGTATTGTAGTACTGCCTGAACTTTTTCTGGCGAAACAGCTTCAAAGTAAACATGACCTCTGTAAGTTAACTTGCGCTTTAATTTTAGCATTACAATACCATTACTATCAGCTCCTTGAGGTAGCGTCCGTGCTAAATCTGCCGTGTCTATTGGAACATTGCAAATACTGCCTTCGAGTTTTGGCATTGGGCCTTTAGGCATAATTGTGATCTTTTTAAATAGAATTCTTCTGGATATTAAAACTTTTTCAAGTCTGTTTAAATTCCCTAAATCATTAGGGGAAATTGAATATAGTTTATTCCAAACAGCTTGTGCAGGAATTTCTGACTTTTTTAACTTATTATGACAAGTGCGACAAATGTAAAACTTTCCATCAGGACTTTCAACTTTTTTATAAAAGTCAAATATGTGAATATCATATTTGCCAACATCGAAAGTATTACTGATCTGAAGTAAAGACAGCGATTGCAGACCACACAAATATAGAATGGCCCTTCTTTTATCATTTTAGTGAATCTTTTTATCCTTTCTTTTTGAAGTTTGATTAGATTTATTAACATAACATTCCTGCTTCCTCCTCAGTATAGTTTTATGCATTTCAGTCCCGACAATACTGGCATAACTTAAGCGCTTTTTCATTTTTATATCTTCATGCTGAGATGTTCCTGCAATGCTTGCACGCTTTTCAAATTTCGATTTTTTTATTCGCTCATGCTCGGGTGTTCCAAAAATTTCTGCACGTTTTTCAACATTTCGATTTTATTATTCGCTCATGCTCAGATGTTCCAAAAATGTCTGCACGTTTTTCACATTTCGCTGTTTCATTCCCTCATGCTCAGGTGTTCCAAAAATGTCTGCACGTTTTTCACATTTCGCTTTTTCATTTGCTCATGCTCAGGTGTTCCAAAAAATTCTGCACGTTTTCACATTTTGCTTTTTTCATTTCGCTCGTGCTCAGGTGTTCCAAAAATTTCTGCACGTTTTTCACATTTAACTTTTTTGATTCGCTCATGCTCAGGTGTTCCAAAAACTTCCGCACGCTTTTCACATTTCGCTTTTTTCATTTGCTCATGTTTAGGTGTTCCAAAAATTTCTGCATATTTTAAACGCATTTCACACTTTTTGTTACTGTAACGGGTGCTGTAATGTTTATCAAAGGAAATTTTGTTCTGAACCTTTTTTCGGTTTTTCATAATAGAAGATAAAATTTCAGAACAATTTCTAGATTCTAAATTTTGATATACTGTATCTCAAACTGCATATTCGCACAATTAGCAGCAAAATGTTTAAAATATTGATACTTAATGTGCCTCTGCACATCAATAAGCGACTTAAAAGATAAAAGAATTGAACTTCCATCTGCAACTACTGAGCCGTCTTTATCCCGACTGTGAGAATCAAACAAAAAAAAATGATTTTTTTGCCCAAACCAATGAGAAGCTAATTTCATTTGCCATAAGTATTAGACCATTTCCGATATCAGTGATTGTGTCATGATTAACAAAAATATCTTTTTGTCCCATCAATCCGTAAAGATGTGATAACTTTTCAATCTCAATATTACTTCTTTCAATTAGTACACTAGAAGGTATTTCATCCATAAATAATGGACGGAATTTACCTAATCTTTTAAACAATTCATCTCCTTTTTCTAATACATAATCTAAATCAAACGATTTCCAAACTGAAATCTTTTTAATTGAAGAAAAACATATTGAATAGAGTGCATTGCAGGCACATTGTATACCACTACTTTCACCAAATCTAGGGTCACCTTGGTGAAAAGAGCCTAGAACAACTTTTTGATGAAATTGAGGGTCTGGTCCAGGATTTATTTCAACATCGCCAGCCAAAATTAGCAAAAGTAACAGAAACACAGCAATAACTGTTAGATTAATTATCTTGGATATAAAGTAATACAGCATGATACACATAACATATAGCTATGGCTACCCAGGGATCTTATAAATATTAAAAATTGCTTTTGCCAACAGTGTCTAGCTAGCTAGCTTAGTTTACCAACTTGCTAAAGTAGAAGATTATTACACAATATTTTACCAATAGTTTTTACCAATAGTTTACAATATTTTACCAGTCTTGTACCAATAGTTTTAACCAATAGTTTACCAAGTTTTAACCAATAGTTTACCAACTTTAAACCAATTTTCACAGTTTGGTTCAGCGTTAGTTTCAGTTCTAACGCCGAATAGGGAGGGACAATTTTGTGACTTAACACCGCAAAAAATTAAAAAAATAAAATAAATATGGAGCCGCTATATCAAGATATAGCTAGCTATAGTTATAATTATAGCTAGCTATAGTTTTTACTGAAAGGGAACACAAAAACAAACACCACGCCAACTTCAATCTTTCTGTATCTGGCGAAGGAAATCTGAACGACGGCCGCTACCAAAACAAACCGGGGGTGATAAAAATTTTGAAAGAACACTAATCTTTGCAAATTTAATTTAGAAATGTTTAGAAATGTTTAGAAATGTGATATAGCTATTGTTTTTATATTCATAATTCTACTAAAAGTCGACAATTTGATGATTTTAAATATAGTAAATAAGAAACTATTTGTAAATAAATGTCTAATTTAACCCTGTTTAATAATAAAGCACTATTTCGGATACAGTGGCATACGCAAAATAAAACAACTCAAATCCAGTGTGATGAAACTTTCCTGAAGACCCCCGCCGCCAATCTGCGTCTACGTTTTCAGTACTTTTGTTAAATCGTGATTAACGATGATAATCTCAGTATTTTGACAAAGCATTCTGGAGTCAGGTTTCTCATTTTTTAATAGTCGGTACTAAAACGTTTTATAGTACCAAATATACTAGATATAGTGCCTAGTTATAGTTTTATAGTCAAAATGTTACCATCGTCAAAATCATCATCTAACTTGAAATCATAGTCAGTTTCATCATCTTCAAAATTTTCGTCATTTTCATATTTTTGTGGTCATTTTTATGTGGAACAAAAAGAAACGGATTCAACAACTGACAGAAAATTGATTTGAAACAAATTGATAAAAAATAAGAAAGTCAAATTACCATCACCAACAACCTCGTCCCCAGGGCATCTTGTATCTTTTCTGACATCGGACGGCGATACAACTCGTCGTCCCGGTTATAGAAAAGAGACAACAGTCGTTGGATTGCATGACCAATTGTGTGACAGTGAGTGTTTGCTGTGCTTGGCGTTGCTTGTACACACACACTTCTGTGTTGAAGTCGTATATTAAATTGAAGTCTGTGTACTAAAGGATCGGAACACAACTTTTGGTGCAGCAATCGCAATTTGGTCATTAGTTTGTGCAACCTCGTCCCCAGTGTTGCTAGTCGTAACTTCTTCTTCCTCGACTTGTGTCAGCACAGCAGTTTCTGTAACCTACAATCTTAGATAGAAACGTTAAGTGCTATGCTAAGCATGTAGCTACTTTTACCGACAAATCTCTTTAATAATAGTCGTATTCTGTCTGTCTTTCTCTGCGCAACATGGCATCCTAAGTAGCGAGAAAGACGGAAAATCTCTGCGGCCCTGCAGCTTTATTTCGGATCCCCGGCAGAGCCCGTTTTTTACGGCTTTGTTTTGACTGCTCACGCGTAAAAGAGCAATCAACATGCCGACGGAGGAAACATGCTATGCTTGCGAAGGGTATTTTCGTTTCGAAGTGATCGTTTGAAATTCGTAGGTCTCCTTTCAATCCTTTTTTCTTCTGAGTACTTTGTATCCTATCCTATCCTATCCTAGGATTATTTAGTTTCTGTATGTTTTCAAATGTTAAGAGAATATTTCATCACGTTTTCTAGCCATGTATAAATCTTAAACAAACCAATTTTAAGCTTTTGGCGAGAGCTATAAACGTAGATTTTGAGGCAGCATTCTGCTTAAGGCAGCTAGCTATAGCTAGCTTTATTTATTCCTATACTTTTAAAGTTTTTATTCAGTTTGGTATATTGTTATTTATTTTTATGTTGAAGTTGTGTCTACCTAGCTACCTCCTTTAAGCTACACGTCTAGCTAAAAAGTGAAAGTAGCCAAATGTAATTCTTATGATGCTTAATGCAGTTGGCAACTACCACTTTTATTACTGTTATGGAAACTTATGCTGCAAAATAAAATTGCTGAGTATTTTTTTTAACTGAACATGATAACGACAGGCGATATCCTGAATTTTTTTTAACCAAAGTTACAAGTTGCCTGTACTAAGCGCTCAGCTTAACATTTTTTTTAACTTTCAGCGGGAACATTCTCCAAAAAAAAAAAAGGTTGGCCAACTGTTTTTGCTATGACAGGGTAGCAACGAATTGTATTCGGTGTTTTTATTGCAGCTTAAGTTGTGGAAATTTATTTTTTCAATAATATATTACACCTGAAACACCATTAAGTTGTGTGCACTTCACGATTTACTACATACTATATAGCTGTTCTAAAGCGCTTTACCTGAATGTGTGGCACAGTTGACGGTTCTTATTAATCACTCATCTGGGTGTTCAACGTCGGGTAACACAGATACTTGTGGCTTAACCCGGCGTGTCAACAGAGTGTATCTTGTGTTTTGTAAACCAAAGCTGCAATACAGATTTTTGGAAAAACGTATGAAGCCTAAAATCATGTGCAATACGGTTTACCTGTACTAAGGGTCAAGTACAGTGTTACAATTTGGTAATGTTAACTGAAACTTATTTCGCAAAATAAAATTGACCTAATTGTTTTCGCTATGACGGGGTAACAACGGGTTGTAAACTGTGCTAAAGTTGCAGTAAAGTTTTATTTAAAAAAATACATTACAACCGAAACTCTATAATGGTGTGAGTGCTTTACTCGATTTGCGACATATATACTGTATACCTGTACTAAAGCGTTCCACCTGATCGTGTGTCACATTTTACGACAACTATTTATTGTTTGTGTTTAAGGCTGTTTGCCTTTACTAGGCGTTCAACCTGGTTGTACGATTAATTTTGAAGTAAGGTGGAATTTGTGCCGAAACTTATTCTGCAAAATAAAGTAATATTGACCGATTGTTTTTGCTATGATGGAGTAACAATAGTTTGTAAACTATGTTTTTATTTCAGCTATCGTTGCGGGAAAGTTATTTTATGAAAAATATGTTACAGCCGCAACACTATAATGGTGTATGCTCTTCACTTGATTTTCGACATACTGCATACCTGTCCTAAAGCGCCCCACCTGATCGTGTGGCACAGTTTACGGCTCTCATTAAGCGCCCTGCAGAGTGTTTAACGCCGGGTCACACATTTACTTGTGGCTTACCCTGGCGTTTCGACGCCGGGTCTCCCGGCTAATCTCTTTAATAATAGCCGCTTTCCGTCTGTCTTTTTGTGCGCAAGAAAAACGTTGTGTTACGGAAACACGAAATATGCGAGATATAAAGGACGGGCTACTGGCTAGTCTCTTTAATAATAGCCGTATTCCGTCTGTCTGTTTGTGCGCGAGAAAAACGTAGTGTTACGGAAACGCAAAATGCGGTATCTAAAGGACCGGCGACCCTGTGGATTTTTTCACGGATGACTGACTAGTCTATATTATAATACCTGTATACGTCTGTCTGTCACGAAAAATGGTAACCGAAGTAGCAAAACACACGAAATACATTAAACAAAAGGCGAGCGAACCCGTGGATATCCACGGGCCACCGACTAGTATCTATGAATTACCTCTTCTCTTTTAGTGTGCCCTCCGAACCGAACTATTCATTTCTTTTGGCTGTTCTTTGAAACTAAATATTGTTAAAACGGCATTTTTTATTGCCATTCTCAGGATTTTTCGCGGGGATATCTGGTGTTGCATGTCCCAGCTTGGAAAAAGGCATTTTTCTTCAAAATGTTTTCAGCAAACAAAGTTCTTTTTCGTAAATTTGTTCTTCGCAAAGCAGTTATCAAATTTTTGCGCGTATCTTTATTTGACGGCGGTTTAAAAAAACTGATTTTTTTCTGGATTATTGGCAGTATGGTTAACACAACCTGCAGCAGCACACCACGCCATTCTTAGTTAAAAAAAAACATTTTTGTTGTGATACGGCCTCTCATGAAGAAAATAAAAGTTTTTTTGCTTCCGTCATAAGAAACTGTTTAAATAATGCGCTATTTTGGCTATTTTGGAGCATAAATGTTTTTTGAAATATAGCGACGGGGTTAAATTGTATCAAAAAATTAAGTTTCTACTATAAATTTTATAGTTTATAAAACAACAAAATGAATAA
This sequence comes from Hydractinia echinata, assembly GCA_030067915.1. Lineage (NCBI taxonomy): Eukaryota > Metazoa > Cnidaria > Hydrozoa > Anthoathecata > Hydractiniidae > Hydractinia > Hydractinia echinata. The sequence goes on from JASGCC010000664.1 coordinate 11,938, forward strand.
ACATCGAATTATCAAATAATCAGCCTCTGGCCTACTACACCTGACTGTTTGGGAATGAATTTTGAAACAAAACAAAGCCTAGGTAGAAGAGATGTTGCAAATTAATCTAGTGTTAACTATTTCTTCAAGTGATGGCCAAATAAAGCAAGCAAGACAGTTACTGGTGATAAAACATGAACAACTATTTATCGCAGATCAAATTCTAACATATTTTACTACTTCTATATTAGATACATGCAGTTAGAAGTAATCAATATGTTGACAGTGAACTTGGGACTTTGGTTAGATTCTGCAAGTTTAAAATCGCCTGGGACATCTATTATCTAACCCACTTTTAACTGGTGCTGTAAACAAACAGCTCCGACTAACTAAGACAATGAGATTTGGCATCGACATGCGTGTTTTCAAAAGGGGAGCTTACACATACAACCCAGCGACCGACTTAGTCGGAGTAACTACCTGTCTACGGCACTTCTATCTGCTGAGGTCCCCTCCCCAATTAATATTATAATCTCAACAGAAATATTAAAATGTAACGATTATGAGAACTTCCGAGTAATAGCTATTACCTAAGACTTTGGGAGAATTAGACAGGTCAGTGTGAAATGATAGATAAATGTAATATAGTATAAAATATTTATTAGAAAAGTCTAGTAGAAGGGTGGGGTGGGTGGGGAAAATAGAGTAGTTTAGGGGCATTATTTGATTTCATAGGGTCCTTAGAGTACCTTAGCGTCGCTGAAATAGTGTATGTCTTTACGAGATTTTTCGAATTGAATTAACTGACGTTTCTTTGTTTGTTTTACCATCTCCAAATCGTTGACGCGGTTGCCACAATGCCGACGTTATAAGCCAACCTAAGTTATTGTATTATATAAGAACAAACAGGTAAATGAAAAGAAAGAAAAGCGGTGCGCGCTATAACAATGGCATTTAAAGGAGTTACTTCAAAACCATGAAAAACGCTTCAGAAAACTGAACAGTGCTGTACTAAATATCAGTCATCTTCACTTATAGACTTTGGCACAAAAAGTGCAAAGAATTACACGGTGTAGGTAATAAAAACCTACTTTTACGTATTAACAGTTATTCTGTAGCCGGAAATTGTCCCCACACATATTTTGACACAGCGAAATATGGTTGTTTATTTACGTCGCTATAAACGAATTTTAAAAGTGTTCCTACATATTTATCTGCGTTTTGACTGGTTTGACAGGGAGACCGGTGCTATTTTCGATTCTTATATTTCTGTTTCTTAAAAAAGTACTTGAGATTATGTAGCTTCAAATGTTGTTTACTAATATTAGAATTAAAATGTCCATAAAAATAGTTTCTTTCGCCGACATAATCTAAATCCGAAAGCATAAACAAACCTTTGAAAAAAATATGTTATGTCGCGAATTTTTTTTATTTTCAGATTTATTCTGCAGATGTACGTAAAACGATGAACGAGCATCTCACACTTTTTGCGTATTATTTCTCTTTGATGAAAGGTCGGATGTCGTAGGAAAAGCGTCCTTGTCGTGAAACTGTTGTAATCTAACAGACAAAAAATTACTTGAAAGTTACTTGAAAAAGGAAAAAACTTTCGCAAATTCCCATTTCTTTGCCAAAAATTCCAAAAGTTAGACCCTGCAAAAAATTTCGAAAAGCTTTCATCGCGAACATTTTTCCAGCAAAATATGTTAAAATAAATTAATTTCCTCAGTCTTTTACTTTATAAAAGAAATAAAATTTCGTGTAATAACCGTTAATTCTTTAAAATGATCGAAAAGGAATTTCTTTTTATTATTGTTGAAGTTGTATTACATGATAAGTACACGCTATTTCAAGGTTTCCTTAAACAAATAACACCTATGCCTACAGTGAAAGTTAACTCTCGTGAAAAACTTAAAGAGGGCATTTGCCAAAATTATTTCCCTTGATTTCACATAGTTTCTTTCTTTAAAGTATTGACTGCTAAGGCCTTTCATAAAAGAAACTGAATTAAGCAATGAAGTAAAACAATGGCGCCTGGTCTTGTGGTTATGCAGTTCGCTTCGTCATAACAAGGTCCGTGGTTCGGTCAACAGCGCGGGTATGTTTAGCAAGTGTCTTTACCACAGGTATGGGTTAACTCATGCAATGTTATTAAAAAAAAAGAACTACAACAAGACTTATCTATCCTTCACGTTAAACAATGGCTAGAAGACGCTAAAAAGAAAACAAAAACATTGTTATATAACTGTGATACACGCAATTACGAAATCGGATGGTAATCTTTCATCTAATGTAACAGGAAACGTAATCGACATCCGAATCTCTTCCATTCATATTGCTCAAACAGAAGCAGCTTTCATCACGGATTCGATAAATTGCTCCATTGTACCTGAAACCCTTTTTGACACAAAGCTTTATGCATTCATTCATGTTAACAGAAGTTTCGATAAAAACATCTTGATCATGGCTTGAATATCGTGTGCCCTAACCAACTTGCCACGAGCATTCTGTTATAACGTAGATAAGATTATCATTGCTTTTCTATTATTTTACAAGTCACAATGCTAAAATAACTTTAAGCCTGTAAACGTAGGGAAAAAATCATGTGCGTTATTTCCCTTTTTTAACATATTTGTTAGTTATATTTTAGTAATATTTATCTTCGATTTGTTTGTGTAGAAAGACGGTCTTACTACTTAGAAACCAAGTCCGTGAAACATACGATGGTTCAGAAATAATTAAAGATTCTGAACAAATCAAAGTAAACAAAATACCTTTCTGTAGCATTCTGGAAAGAAAACTTTTAAACACCTACTTACTTTTGAAAGCTATGCACAGATAAGCATCCGTTCTGTTGTAAAGCGAGCAATATAACTAGAAATAAACAGAAAAAGCAAAGTTACCTCCTCAAGGCAATATTGTATATGAGAAAGTTATTAAAGGAAGTATTTGAGAGTATTCACAGCAGTTGTAAGTTTTGCTTCATTTGCTCGAGATTAATGGTTTACTCTGATTAAAGCCTTGGTCATGAGGAGGAAGACCTATTATTACATCTACAACAGTGCACAAGATATTTTGGGCACAGCTTCAAATTTTTGAAAAAACAATAAGAACAACAACAGCTAAAAGGAAAATGTACAATAATATATTATCTCATGTTATTATAATAAGTCATAAATTGGTACTTTACCTTGCTGTACAAGCTTTCGATTTGGTTGCTTTGTTCTTCAAGCTTTGTAGAAATCGTGTTTACCTGTAATTAATGCATTTTTCAAATTTTTTGACTTCGCAATGCCAGCTTTATGAATGTTTACATAAGATTGTATAACATGATCTGTTCGCTAAAATCACCAAAGGAGTTGAAACAGTTTGAACTTTATTCAACGATCGTTGGCGATTTTTGCCAGTCAGAATTAAAATTATAAACATTATGCTCCAAAAAATGTGCTAAAATATATTTCTGCAGAAGAATAAGAATAAAATTCATGTTTACACTTTAAACTTTTGTTGCTCATCTTACTTCGCTATGGCATATGGAGATTTAATAGTCGCTTGTCCACTAGGATCGCTAGAGCCCGAGCCGCCAACATTCGCCTAATGGAGATCAGCCTTAAAAACAGAAGATTTTTTTAAAGGAGAGGCGAACAAAAACTTATTTTGTGGCAGGCAGAAAATAAATTTTAAACGAGAGAAAAAAATTTATAAATTTCTAAATTCTAAAATCTACTTAGATAAATATTATATGTCTTCTTAACAACATAGTAGGTTTTGGATGTACTTACCAGTAAACATAAAAAATAAGATGTTTGATTGGAGATAACCAAGAATATTTTTTCGTTCTATAGTAGTAACAGCATTTTATAACCTTTGTTTAAACTTATTTAAACTTCTGAAATATCTGTCATGACCATCAACAATATTTTTTCATGTTTTGAGTTCCTTTTCCACAACATCCTGCCAACTTCGAATGATAAGATGATGCAAAATTTGAATAAATATACAGGCCGGAAACATTCATCAACAAATCGAACGCGCAATATGGTGGCTTCATCTTTATAATTTCTTCAGTAAGTTTAGTAGTATAAAATAAAATAAAGTAGGTTTGTCACATGTTGTTTAACATTTCTGTTATTTTGATCGTTTAATTATTTTGTGTATATTGACCCGTGACCATCACAATAAAGAGAAATATATTCCATTGTAAAGTTTCAAATGAGTAAATAAACATTAAAATACATTTTAAGTATAGATAAATCATGGAACAACCAATGATCATTGGGTTTCAGTTTAAACCTGATAGTCAGGGCGCTGAGAGCGAAAAATTATTATTAACAACCTAGACAAATTTAGACTATTAAAAATGGAAATTATGATGGCGTGGGATACTAAATTAGTCACTGGCTTTTCTGAAACTTCTTGTGGCCCCAATCCAGGATGATTTTAGGTCCTGATGACGTCACTCATTAAGGAAAAAAGTAGATGACGGCAATTTTGCAAAACAATTAGACTTTTTGAGAGAGGATAAAAAAGAAACAAAAAATATATAAATACTATGTACTCTAAATAAAATATTAGTTCTGTAGAGACATTTACAATGCTCAGGGGCGGATGTAGGATTTTTTTCTGGTTAGGCAAAATTTGATAGATTTTTTGGCAACGTAATGTCAAGGGTTGTGGTGTTGTACGAGGTAAATTGGCCGTTTTGTGTTTTTGCTGTAAAAGGAGCTAAAATTTTCCCAAAAGTAAGGTTTTTAGTTATTAAAAATCCTTCCTAGATTAGAAACGAAAGTTTCTTTACAGCCAAATAAATAACAGTAACCTCCGTAGTTTTAACACTTTATCCTTGTTAAAACAGGCGGATGGAAAATGCGTCCGTTTAGCAAATTAGATTCGAAACAGGGTTAGCGTTTCCATAGTTTCTTTGAATGACATACTGGTAATAAGTATCATCATATAAGCATCTTTTTACGTTTTACAAGACAATTTTAGGAATAGATAGTCAACAGTAGTGCAACGTAGAAATATTGTTTGGAAAATTATAGTCTGTGTTAACAACCTGCAAATGCAAAAAGAAAAGCAGCATATAAAAGTATGAAAGCTTTCCAGTTAGACTTACAGTGTAAGATAGCAACATATAATAAACGTCTACAAAGAGTATATAGTAATCACCTCTTCATGAAGTTAATATAGTTTAGTATTAGGGTTACTGGTGTAGTTTTGCACCAATTTCTATTAAGCATTAATTTTAATGTTATGAAATTCGCACAAGAGTAAGGCAGTTTATTAAGCCAGAAAAGAGTTAGAAATTAGAAAAATAACATCAAAACATTTAACATGTCTGTATATTATTTACCCTCACATGTCCCTGTCAACTATGTTTGAAATATATTTTAATACTGTAAAATCTTTAAGAAAGTTTTAGTAACTATAGGCCAATTGTGAAGATTCTCATAGAAAAAGCAACATATATACAAATCCTACTCATATCAATAAGTTAACATGACATTTTGATTAGTTTACAGTCTGTAACAGAACGTTCTTTAACATGCCATTCTTGTTTCGATCTGTATTGTTTTACGTGAAAGTCATTTCTATGATTTACTTGAATATTCACAAGTTATTTTGATTGATTTTTTTCACCAACTTTGTGGATTATACCAGATATATATCCATTGTTTACTGTTTTCCAATATTATAAGGATTCAGAACAAATCTTCTGTGTTATTTACTTGAATATTCATCATAGGTACAAGGGTGACATCAAAATATCTTATCCTAAAACAAAATTATATACGTTGTATTGCTCAACAAGAGAATAAGAAATATTATAAAACAAACTTGGACTATTCTTAGATTAGTTATTTCTTCATTCTTTTGTTTTTAGCAATATTATTACAATTAAAAGTAACATGGGAAAGTTAAAGAGATCTCCTCGTGTTCTTAAAAGTTTTAAAATGAGCAGTGGAATGTTGTATATAATGCACTGTTTAAAGGTTCCCACAAAGTCAAAGTTCTTAGGGACAATCACAATAAAAAAGTATATGCTAAACGTATAAATTTGGCGGTGGGACGAGGTAGAATCCTTTGACGTTTAAGTATATCTCATACTGTATACATCGATTTCTTAGAGAAAAGAAAGTTTTTTGAACTTGTAGTGTCTACCTGCTTAACAGGGACACATGGCCGAGTGCTTATGATTTCAAGGACTAACAACATTCAAATATTACCTTTTCTGATTTTGATGTTTAGGGGAGGGAAAGGGGATCTGCAGATCTATTAACATTTAGCTTGGACTTTTGCGTTCATGAAAGAGCTGTCCCTTAGTTATCTTACAAGAATGTTTTCTCTCCCAAACAGAAACAAAGATACACAGTTGCATAAACGGCTACACGAAGCCTGTGACCTTAAGACGTTAAACAAAAAAACTAACAAAATTCCAACTAATACACATACAGGTAGCTAGTAATACTCTATACCAAATTTAACATACACATCAAAACATCTTTCGACCGCCAAGACAGTGTTTACATAAATTGCCTCAGTTATCTCGTTTAGCATTGGGCTTTTATAAACAAACAATGCATTTGATCGAGGTCAAGTTAAAACCTTTTGTTTTGATAAGAAAAAGATTTAAATCACATGTTTTGTAAGAACATCTGGTGGTTTACCACTTTTAAGAATAGTTCTTGACACAAAAATGCCTAAAATTCAGGAGCAGCTAAAACTAAAATATTTCAAGTATTACTTACTTTAAAGCAATGAATTTATTGTCTCTTGCAGAGGCAGATGAAGGTTTGGTCACAAAATTAGGCTTAGGCAATTGCCTAGGCTGCCTAACCCTAGATCCGCCCCTGATGCTCGTGACGTCACGATCTTCTAAAGTCGTAGCTTTATTGCGTCTTGTGTAAAGTGCCTTTCAGTGCAAATTTAATGAAATTTCTAATTGTTAAACAAATCTATTGAGAGACTAATTGTTGCCAGAAAAAATCATATGTTTACATGTGTTTTTTGGCCGTAAATAACGTAGCATTGTCGTAACCACAATTTTTATATTGAGGGGGTTTTAACCTTCCAGAATGTATATAACAACCTCTTTGAAATCTCTTTTGTAAGATATGTCCCGCATCGTTTGAAAAGAAAAAACGAGTAAAGTATGTTTTGAAATATTAAGACCAAGTTCTAGGTAAAATATAGTAATAAAAAACAAAAAAAGTATTCATAGTGCTTGCCTCTTGACTTGTCTGTGTTGAATGCACGTATACAGGTTAAGCAGAAAAATGTTGCTCATTACGTTTTGCCCGATTTTCCCTGCTGAGCAGTCTAAGTATACGCTTGATGCCGGTTTAGTGCTTTTTTTCACCGTCTGTGATTAGTTGTATACCTCCATGCTGTAGGTTCACTTGCTTGTCGCGTGTTGTGTTGTAGGTTTGCGGGCCATTACGATCTCCTCACAATGCAGTGATGCTATGATACTCAATTTGAAGCACTCCTCATCCTCATTCTTAGGATTGATTATAGCCTTTTTGTTACTCATGTAGGCAGCTCTTTGTATGAAGAGCTTCTCGTGAGTTTATGGAAATCAACATATGCACGATCCTGTCTTTACCAAAACCGCTCTGCGGTAGGGCAGGATGCTCTATATTGCGTTCTGATTGGTTAAAGGTTTACAGCGAAATATTTCGCAGTTAAACTGTTTCTACTTTTCGGCGAAGCGAATATTTTGGCCCCCAAAAAAAAAAAATAAAACTGCGCATGCTCAGATACATTTCGCCGGCGAATTCGCCGTTCAATTTGCTTCGTGAAAATTCCCTTTTACTGCGGAGGGAGATCGGAAAGCTGGGATCGATGGTTGGCGTGTTGGGTTTAGGTGCGTCGTGATGGACACGGCCATAAAGTGCATATGCTGTCAGGAAATCGATGAAATAATATATTTCAAATTGGAAGGTTGTAAGTGTATTTTATTTTTTTCTAAATCCTTGAGAAATACAAAATAAATAGTGAAACAATTACGTATGTAACCTAGTACCCAAACCTTTTTAAGATCGCAGATGTATCACTGAACGCGATAGTTTTTCTAACGTGATGCTGGACAGAGGTGTTTTGAAGAATGCCTTAGTATAATTGTATGACAGGAAAAGTGCATTGCTACCACGTGGTAGAAATAATGTACCTAGCCAGTAAGTGGCATTACTACATGCAGTACTGTGTAACGTATTATAATATCAATAATATAAAAGCTATTTATTTTAGAACATATCGCTACGCAGCATATAGACAATTTACGTGTTTATACATAGTAGGTTAGGACGAGGTGTTCGTCGAGTTATCCCTGCTTTGTGTGGTTAGGAAAATCTGAACAGTCTTTCCTTCCAAAAATGGTTGTTACACGGGATTAAGGGATTAATAGACAAATGTTCGCAAGACAGAAATGGTGTGACGATTCGCAGTGGTCAAAATCGACTAAGTCGTGTAAAATAATGTCATCAAAAGTATATGTATATATAGTATGTAAATAATTTTATATAAAAAGTCGCTACAGTTTTAATCTGCTATACTATTTGATTTCTCAATAATGGCGTTACGGTCATCTCTTTCGTCTGTTGCAACAGTTTAGTTAAGGTTGTGTTTGTCGCGTTTTTTCGTGCTGACTTATCCTCAGCTCGTGTAATGATGTTATCGAGTATATCGGAAAGATAAGTATAATCTTTCGGTACTTTCTCCTTTTTTTAGCTACAAAACGTTTTGTTGGTTTGCTATATGCAATTTGAAAAATTGGTTTTACATTGTCCCCTTTATCAGCTTTTTTCAATATGACCTAAAAAACGATTAGTTGTCTCATTATTAATTTTCTCATACAACTCCTCAAAGTCTTCTCAACATCGTCAAATAAATAGTGAGCATAGAGTTACGCAACAGAAATATGCTTTGAGAAAAATTTAAATTCTTACCGTCCTTCCGACTTTTGCAACCACCAATCGTTGAATGAACCATCAAGCAAATCTTATTCGTGTGTACATACATCGCGTCTACGTTTTCAGTACTTTTGGTAATCATGATTGACGATGATAATCCCAGCATGTTAACAAAGAATTCTGGAGTCAGGTTTCTCATTTTTTAATAGTGGTACTAAAAAGTTTTATAGTACCACTATACTAGATATAGTAGCTACAATCGTGGTCACAATATGTTGGGACAAGACAACGAAGTTCGAAGTTCGCCACCACAAGTAATTGCGTAGGCTCATTCTATATTAGATTCACACATCTTGAACTTGTCAAAGTTCACTTGTCAATGTTCAGAGTTGACTTAGGACTTAGGTTATTTAGTAAATACAAAATTCTTAAAATGTGCGAATTGTTGCTGACGTCAGCAAGGACATTAATCACGAATTTCGAGGCCTTTGTGGTCCCCGACGTGAATTATTTCGGTGTGCGGGAGTGGTAAAGAATGTGACTAGCAACTTTTCAACGCTCTCTGCCTGGCCTACTTGTGTGCAAAAGTAGCGACTTTGCAGCCTGCCGGCTGCAGAGCATTGACTGTTTGACTGTTTTGTCCATATTTGAATAATTAGTAAAAAACTGCCTTAGTCTCAATATTTTGGTCCACGATTGTAGTTATAATTTTATATTCAAAATGTTACGATCGTCAAAATCATCATCTAACTCGAAATCATAGTCAGTTTCATCATCTTCAAAATTTTCGTCATTTTCATATTTATTGTGGTCATTTTTATCTGGAACAAAAAGAAACAGATTCAACAACTGACAGAAAATTGATTTGAAACAAATTGATAAAAATAAGAAAGTCAAATTACCATCACCAACAACCTCGTCCCCAGCGCATCTTGTATATTTTCTGACATCGGACGGCAATACATCTCGTCGTCCCGGTTATATAAAAGAGACAACAGACGTTGGGTTGCATGACCAATTGTGTGACAGTGAGTGTTTGCTGTGATTGGCGTTGCTTGTACACACACACACTTCTGTGTTGAAGTCGTATATTAAATTGAAGTCTGGGTACTAAAGGACCGGAACACAACGTTTGGTGCAGCAATCGCAATTTGGTCATTAGTTTGTGCAACCTCGTCCCCAGCGTTGCTAGACGTAACTTTTTCTTCCTCGACTTGTGTCGGCACAGCAGTTTCTGTAACCTACAATCTTAGATGGAAGCATTTAGTGCTATGCTAAGCATGTAGCTACTTTTACCGACAAATCTCTTTAATAATAGCCGTATTCCATCTGTCTGTCTCTGCGCAACATGGCATCCTAAGTAGCGAGAAAGACGGAAAATCTCTGCGGCCCTGCAGCTTTATTTCGGATCCCCGGCAGACCCCGTTTTTACGGCTTTGTTTTGACTGCTCACGCGTAAAAGAGCAATCAACATGCCGACGGAGGAAACATGCTATGCTTGCGAGGGGTATTTTCGTTTCGAAGTGATCGTTTGGAATTTGTAGGTCTCCTTCCAATCCTTTTTCTTCTGAGTACTTTGTATCCTATCCTATCCTATCCTATCCTAGGATTATTTAGTTTCTGTATGTTTTCACATGTTAAGGAGAATATTTCATCGCGTTTTCTAGCCATGTATAAATCTTAAACAAACCAATTTTAAGCTTTTGGCGAGAGCTATAAACGTAGATTTTGAGGCAGCATCCTGCTTAAGGCAGCTATCTATAGGTAGCTTTATGTATTCCTATACTTTTAAAGTTTTTATTCAGTTTGGTATATTGTTATTTATTTTTATGTTGAAGTTGTGTCTACCTAGCTACCTCCTTTAAGCTACACTTCTGGCTAAAAAGTGAAAGTAGCCAAATGTAATTCTTATGATGCTTAATGCAGTTGGCAACTACCACTTTTATTACTGTTATGGAAACTTATGCTGCAAAATAAAATTGCTGAGTATTTTTTTTAACTGAACATGATAACGACAGGCAATATCCTGAATTCTTTTTAACCAAAGTTACAAGTTGCCTGTACTAAGCGCTCAGCTTAACATTTTTTTTAACTTTCAGCGGGAACATTCTCCAAAAAATAAAAAAGGTTGGCCAACTGTTTTTGCTATGACAGGGTAGCAACGAATTGTATTCGGTGTTTTTATTGCAGCTTAAGTTGTGGAAATTTATTTTTTCAATAATATATTACACCTGAAACACCATAAAGTTGTGTGCACTTCACGATTTACTACATACTATATAGCTGTTCTAAAGCGCTTTACCTGAATGTGTGGCACAGTTGACGGTTCTTATTAATCACTCATCTGGGTGTTCAACGTCGGGTAACACAGATACTTGTGGCTTAACCCGGCGTGTCAACAGAGTGTATCCTGTGTTTTGTAAACCAAAGCTGCAATACAGATTTTTGGAAAAGCGTATGAAGCCTAAAAGCATGTGCAATACGGTTTACCTGTACTAAGGGTCAAGTACAGTGTTACAATTTGGTAATGTTAACTGAAACTTATTTCGTCAAATAAAATTGACCTAATTGTTTTTGCTATGACGGGGTAACAACGGGTTGTAAACTGTGCTAAAGTTGCAGTAAAGTTATATTTAAAAAAATACATTACAACCGAAACTCTATAATGGTGTGAGTGCTTTACTCGATTTGCGACATATATACTGTATACCTGTACTAAAGCGTTCCACCTGATCGTGTGTCACAGTTTACGACAACTATTTATTGTTTGTGTTTAAGGCTGTTTGCCTTTACTAGGCGTTCAACCTGGTTGTACGATTAATTTTGAAATAAGGTGGATTTTGTGCCGAAACTTATTCTGCCAAATAAAGTAATATTGACCGATTGTTTTTTAGGCTATCGTTGCGGGAAAGTTATTTTTTGAAAAATATGTTACAGCCGCAACACTATAATGGTGTATGCTCTTCACTCGATTTTCGACATACTGCACACCTGTAGAAGAGATGTTGCAAATTAATCTAGTGTTAACTATTTCTTCAAGTGATAGCCAAATAAAGCAAGCAAGGCAGTTGCTGGTGAAAAAACATGAACAACTATTTATCGCAGATCAAATTCTAACATATTTTACTACTTCTATATTAGATACATGCAGTTAGAAGTAATCAATATGTTGACAGTGAACTTGGGACTTTGGTTATTTGTCTAGATTCTGCAAGTTTAAAATCGCCTGGGACATCTATTATCTAACCCACCTTTAACTGGACCTTTAATACCGTGCTGTAAACAAATAGCTCCGACTAACGAAGATAATGAGATTTGGCATCGACATACGTGTTTTCAAAGGGGGAGCTTACACATACAACCCAGCGACGGACTTAGTCGAAGTAACTACCTGTCTATGGCACTTATATCTGCTGACCTCACCTCCCCAATTAAAATTATAATCTCAACAGAAATATTAAAATGTAACGATTATGAGAACTTCCGAGTAATAGCTATTACCTAAGACTTTGGGAGGTGTCAAGACTAAAAATTAGACAGGTCAGTGTGAAATGATAGATAAATGTAACATAGTATAAAATATTTATTATAAAAGTCTAGTAGAAGGGTGGGGTGGGTGGCGAAATCAGAGTATTTAAGGGTCATTATTTGATTTGATAGGGTACTTAGAGTACCTTAGCGCCGCTGAAGTAGTGTATGTCTTTACAAGATTAGTTCGAATTTTTGTTAACCGTCTGGATTTTGCAAGCGGGCAATACGGGTTTTGAGGCATTCTGATTGGCTTAACGCTCTTGACGACGGGCCGATATGGAGCGGTATTGCCCGTCGTCAAGGAAAATGGTAGCTTAAAATGTATATAAGCACGAAAAACAAGTTTCAAGAAGTATTGGAAATGATTATATATCTAACTCCTACAATACATCTATCGATAAAAACATTTTCATAGGATAGAAACAACAACAATGTCAAGTTTAACAGTTAAAATAACCAGATTCAGCAATATTCTGCCTGGATGCTTCTTCACCATGGCTAGTTAACCAGCTACATTGTCCATAAAAAAACGATGATCTAATATCCAGTTTTATCAAAAATACTAAATGCAGAACGACGAAATTATAACAAATACGTCACTTTTCATTTTCAGAGTCGTTTCTTTAGCATTTTGGTTACTCAGTCAATGTAAAACTCGTTGAAGCCCATGTTATTCTGTTAGTCCAAGCTAGCTAGTTAAAAAATTTACTTCGACATTCGCTGTAACTAAATTTTAGTTGAACATTCAACTTTAATTCATTCTTCTGTAAGTGTGGAACATCGTAATGTTTTGTTTACAAAGATTTATTCTATAGGGACTTTCGAATTCTGCATAGAATGTTTGTTCTTAGACAGGACTGTTTCGAATTTTGACCTCGAGTGTTAACGAAAGTAGTGCTAGTGGATTATATTATTTTAAGAACATTAAACCGAAATTCTTATTTTTTTATTTTTATCTAACTTAGACGGTTAACAAATACAATAATAACCGATTACCCCGTGCTGTACCGAAAATATCGCCCTCAGTCATTGTAGCGACCTCGCAAGCTCGGTCGGCGCTTAGACCTCGGGCGATATTTTGCGGTACAGCCCGGGGTAATCGGTTATTATTGTATTAGAATTAACTGACGTTTCTTTGTTTGTTTTACTATCACCAAATCGTTGACGGGGTTCCCTCAATGCCGACGTTATAAGCCAACCTAAGTTATTGTTTTATATAAGAACAAACAAGTAAATGAAAACAAAGAATAAGCGGTGCGCGGTATAACAGTCGCGTTTAAAGGAGATACTACAAAACTATGAAAAACGTTTAAGAATCCTGAACAGTGCTGTACTAATTATCAGTCATCTTCACTTATAGAATTTGGCACAAAAAGTGCAAAGAATTACACGGTGTAGGTAATAAAAACCTACTTTTACGTATTAACAGTTATTCTGTGGCCGGAAATTGTCCCCCAGATATTTTGACACAGCGAAATATGTTTGTTTATATACGTCCCTATAAACGAATTGTAACAGTTTTCCTACATAATTTATCTGCGTTCTGACTGGTTTGACAGGGAGACCGGTGCTATTTTCGATTCTTATAATTCTCTACCTTAAAAAAGCACTTGAGATTATGTAGCTTCAAATGTTGTTTACTAGTATTAGAATTAAAATGTCCAGAAAAAAAAAGACAAAAAAAAAGCAGAAACAAACCTTTTAAAAAAATATGTTATGTTGCGGGTTTTTTTTATTTCACGAATTAATCTGCAGATGTACGTAAAACGATGAATGAGCATCTCTCACTTTTTACGTATTATTTCTTTTTGATGAAAGGTCGGCTGTCGTAGGAAAAGAATCCTGGTTGTGAAACTGTTGTAATCTATCAGACAAAAAATAACACGTTTGTATCTCAAACAATTCGCTAGTTTTAATGTAATATTTTTGATAGGACAACTCATAAATTAAAAGTTATTTACTTTAAAGAACGAAACTTTCACAACTTTTTTGCCAAAAATTGAAAAAGTTAGAACCTGCGAAAAATTTCGAAAAGGTTTCGTCGCGAACATTTTTCCAGCAAAATATGTGAAAATAAATTAATTTCCTCAGATTTTTACTTTTTAAAAGAAATAAAATTTCGTGTAACAACCGTTAATTCTTTAAAATGATCGAAAAGGAATTGCTTTTTATCATTGTTGTAGTTGTATCACATGATAACTACACGCTATTTCAAGGTTTCCTCGAACAAATAACACATATGCCTATAGCGAAAGAACTTTAATAGGACATTTGCGAAAGTTATTTCCCTTGATTTCGTGAAAGTTTCTTTCCTTAAAGCAGTGACAGCTAAGGTCTTTCATAAAAGAAACTGAATTAAGCAATGAAGTAAAACAATGGCGCCTGGTCTTGTGGTTATGCAGTGCGCTTCGTAATAACAAGGTCCGTGGTTCGGTCCATAGCGCGAGTATGTTTAGCAAGTGTCTTTACAAAAGTATGGGTTAACCCATGCCATGTGAGGACAATTGGGTGGGCAATGTCATTGTATACAATCAGAACACGGGAGTGTCTATGTCCTGTATAAATATTCAAAATAATAATAACAGCACTTAAATAACTTTAAGCTTCTCATGAAATTTTATTAAAAAAAAAAGAACTACAACATATCTATCCTTCAAATTAAACAATGGCTAGAAGGCAACACAAAAGAAAACGAAAACATGATTATATTACTGTGATACACGCAATTACGAAACCAGATGGTAATCTTTCATCTAATGTAACAAGAGACGTATTCGACATCGGAATCTCTTCCATTCATATTGCTCAAGCAACAGCACCTTTTATTGCGGATTCGATAAATTGCTCCATTGTACCCGAGACTCTTTTTGACACAAAGCTTTATGCATTCATTCATGTTAACAGAACTTTCGATGAAAACGTCTTGATCATAGCTGGAATATCTTGTGCCCTCACCAACTTGCCACGAGCATTCTGTTATAACGCAGATGAGATTATCATAGTTTTTTTAGTATTTTACAAGTCACAATGCTAAAATAACTTTCAGCCTGTGAACGTAGGAAAAAATCATGTGCTTCATTTCCTTTTTTTAACATATTTGTTAAAGTTATTTTTTAGTAACATTTTTCAACGATTTGTTTGTGTAGAAAGAAATATTACTACTTAGAAACCATGTCCGTGCAACATCCGATGGTTCATAAATAATTAAAAAATCTGAACAACTTGAAGTAGTAACAAATGACCTTTCTGAAGCATTCTGGAGAAAAACTTTTAAACATCAACTTACTTTTGAAAGCTTTGTACAGGTTAGCATCCGTTCTGTTATATATCAGGTAATATAACTAAAAATAAATGGAAAGCGCAAATTTACCAGCTTAAAGAAAAATTGTACATGAGAAAGTCATGAGGGCAGTATTTGAGAGAAGTGTTTATGTATTCACTGTAGCTGTAAGGTTTGCTTCATTTGTTAGAGATTAAGGGCTTACTCTAATTAAAGCCATGATCTAGAGAAGGAAGGATTACTATTGCATCTACAATTGTGCACAAGATATTATTAGGCACAACTTCAAATTTTAAGAAACAACAACAACAACACAGTAAAAACTAAATCTACCATAATATATTATTTTGAGTTAGTATAATAACTCATAAATTTGTACTTTACCTTGCTGTTCAAGCTTTGAATTTGGTTGCTTTGTTCTTTAAGCCTCGTGTTTACCTGTAATTAATGCATTTTTCAAATTTTGGACTTTGCAATGCCTGATTTATAAATGTTAGTTTTAAAACGTATATGTATGGGTAAATTTTAACACAAGTGTGTTTCACAACATACTTTGCTGGCGATATTGCTTTGACAACGAGCGTCTGCCTACAAAATTTCTGACTTTTTCAAAAACATTAATGAATAAATTAACTATCGTTGCAGACAGTTAATTGGTGGTAAGAATTTATTAAGTTTTATGTTGTGATTTATGTAATATATCTGCTCTCTGAAAAACTGCTACGAAAAATTTAAGAAAACACAGTCTTTGTAAAATCCGATATAAAAATCACATGTTAAGCGTTATGCAGGCAGATATTCTTTTTGTAATCAAGTTCAAAGCTAATCAAGCTGAAATCTTGTGAAATTTGAACATTATGCTTAGCAAACTTTAATTTGAGCCCTAGCATTTTTTTGATCTAAAAATAGATTCATAAAGTCGTATTCTAGTCGAATTAATTTACGTATTTAACAAATACAAAAAATGTTAAAATAGAGTTGTTTGGTTTAGAAGATATACCATCTTCTTCATGGAAAATAATCTCTATTTGTCAAAAAAACTGAGCTACCATGGGAAGCTAAAAAACACATTTTGTATATATTCTCTCAATATTTTATATACATTTTTTCTGTGGAAAAATGTGATTTTCCTTGTTTATACAATTGTAAGTAAAGATACAACTGTTATAAACTTGACTTAATTCGATAAACAAATGCACGTGTTAACAGAAAAAACAAAAAACAATTCTTCCCCACAGAACCAAAATTAATAAGCTCCTATGTACACATTCCAAATGTGTGAATAGAATTTTAAAGTAAATCTTAATGCAAACTCTAGTCAATTATCTTGCAGTGAAAACGTTATTTCAAAAAGAAAAAAGACCTCATACAAGACATGCAAAAATACATTTTTTTGCAAAATTCACGATGATAATTATGTAAGAAGAGAGAAGTTTTATGTCAAAGAACCAAGACATTGTATAATACATAAACGATAAATATAAAAGTACAGAGTATTTGTGTGTTATACTGTGATATTTATTTGTTTTTCGTGACGTCTTTTAGAAGTTCTTGGATTTTGTATAAATAAAAGTTTGAATTTTTGTTACATCTACTGTCACTTTCCTGTTGTCCGATATGTACAAAGCCCGATTTCTAGGATTTTACTGCGAAATATTAATTTTCAATTGGGGTATTCCATAGACCAGAGAAATAAAATATTGATGAAAAACTCTTTCAGACTTATTCGTGTCTTAAAGCAACTCTCATTTTAAGCACAAACCTTTAAATGGAGCTAGCTATACCACTTTTCCGATCACCTTGACCACAGAGTTCACAGCTTTTCATCTTCATGTTAGTAGAGCAAAATCTGATAAATTATATAGCTAGCTAAATCACATTTTCAGTTTGTTTATCAACTGTACAATTACATTGCTGGACTAGCTAACTAGCTACCCAACATTAGTTCCTGTGTGTGTGTGATCATTAACACCGTAACAAGATTTTATAATATATTGAAAATCCAAACACACTTTGGAATTAATTCACATAGCTAGCTTCTTTCCAAAACAAACTTGTGTGAACATAGCTAGCTACATTTTACACACCAATATGTCTCTTTTTTGTTAATTATGCAAAAAGTTTGAATTTTCCATGCTACCAAATTAATAATATCTGACGAAATATATAAATTGGTACTCTACCTTGCTGTTCAAGCTTTGTATCTTAGTGGAAATCGTGTTTACCTATAAATAATGCATTTTCTCAAAAGTTTATGATCTTTAAGTTTATGTTGATTCTAACACAATTTAGCTCCACAAGCTTTTTTTTTTGGCGCCATTACTGTTACGATTAATGCTTGAAACTTTTCAGACTTGACTATACATCGTGGTTTTCAAAAAGGTAACATATTAATTCTGAAAAGTTAACAAATAACACGTTTTACGATACATGGTGTGGATTAACAGTGCGTTGTGTCTTTAATGCCACACGTGGCGTAGTGTCTTATATTCGATTCACAGTGCTTTTGTAATAAGGCCATTGGATAAAGACAAAGGAAGACTGTTTTCATTTTACTAAACTAACCTAAAGAGGATCCTACGTTGTGTGAAACATCATTGAGATATTAGTAATATTGGTAGTATATGCCACTGCATTTCAACATTCTTAAATGATTCAAACTCCTGTTCAGCGAGGAATTTTTTTACGCGAATTTAACCTGATATGTGTCTAACTTGGCGCAACTTTGATCAATCGCAAGCGTTATATGTTAGTCTTAACTAACATGTAACGCTAACACCTAAACCTATATCAGAAGTAGCTACATTTTTTATAATACGTTTTTTTTTTAAAGTTTATATATTCAGTGAGATTGCATGATATTTAGCTATCCCTAGAGAGGACACAATCGCAGGTTTCAACTGTAATAACATTGTTAAGAAAAGAAAAAGAAAAATTTATTAAACTTATATACAGTATATATAATATAACAAAAAGAACATACCAATGAATACTGCTTATTCCGAAGTTCCTTAGTTTCAGTTGAAATGATTTCTTTCACTGACAGGATAATAATAAGGGCAAATGCCATCAACATCAATATCAACAGTACCATTAAAACGATTGAAGTACGACTAACGTGTGGAATACACTTTTTATTTGAAACTTGCGCTCCATGTTTCACGTTTGGATGAAGCACAGTTTCATAAACCCATTCCTCTTCCTTTCTGTCAGTAACCTCTCTCATGTCCATTCCAAGTATGAGTGGAGAACTGCTACAGTTTTGCAATTTTTCTGATAAAAAATGTCCTGTCACTACGAAATTCTGGCGTTGTGATAATAAAGAGACATTTTATAAATTTAATTGGAAGATAATTAATTAATTAATTTAATTAAGAATGTATTGCTAAGATTACTAGTGTTCTTAATTTCAGTTTCACTTTTAC
Source organism: Hydractinia echinata (assembly GCA_030067915.1). Lineage (NCBI taxonomy): Eukaryota > Metazoa > Cnidaria > Hydrozoa > Anthoathecata > Hydractiniidae > Hydractinia > Hydractinia echinata. The sequence continues at coordinate 31,065 of JASGCC010000664.1, forward strand.
TTTTCATATTGATTTTCATGGTCATCTTTTAGGATTTCTTGCCAAAATTTGTATAATTTTTTCAAATGCATGTATAAAAAGAAAACAAAACATTCAAGTATCCATATATAGAATCTTTTTAAACGTTTTCTGAAGCAGAGTTCACACTTCATCAAATTCGACGCAGTTTAGATTGTTGCTCATTGTTGCAATGAATGTTGGTATTAATAACGCAGTGGATTTAAAATTATCAACATTCCTTACTGTTCTTCTGGCGGAGTGATACGAGGTTGTGGATGTACTGTAAGTTGATTTTTGAGTCTGTATGTAGCTAGCTATGTTACCAATTCTCTGGCGAAGTTGTTTGTTTACATTTATAGCAACCATGGTTGCTATGAGGTTAAAAGTTGTACTATGCTGTATAAAGCCTGTAGTGAAGACGTTTTAGCCAATCAGCGCAGCGGATTTCCTGTATAAACTGGTTAGTAGCTATCAGTTAATAATAGGTTATATTATAGACCTCTAAGAACTTGAAAGATATTACATATAAATTTTGACAAGATGCAGGAAACGTTATGATAACTTTACTTACCATACAGTCAAGAACAGTAAGTTATTTTAATATAAAGAACGTTTTCAGAATTAACATTGAAAAATACTTTGTTAAACTTCGTAGCGTTTGCAAAACAAGCACTATAAGGAAACACGCTAAATACTGCTAAACTAATCACGAATTAGTTGTTTTTATATATACATTGTTCTTAAATAAATTAGTTTTGTTTCACAAAAATTTAACCTGAAGGTTGTTCTAAAATTATAACAAATTTTACAGGGAGATTGGAGCCATATGATTTTATGACGTATTAATCAACCAACTTTTTTACAGTTAGTTACAAAAATGTTTAGTCTTAGGACACCGACTTTTATCCATTAATCTCAGCCTGACTTTTTGTGTACAGAAAAATTCCTTTTTTTGTGGCTTGAAGAGGGATAGGGAAAATCCTGTCTTGATTTACAAAATTTGCATTTGGGGCTTATGATGCATTTAAGGCTTGTGATGGATTGCATGCATGTTATTTTCTCATTGAAGTTGAAGATATAAAGGCCACTTATCTGAAGATAATGCCACTCACCAAATCAGATGTTTTGTTTATATATTCTTAACCCTATTCCAACTGGGGGGGACCAAATGGTCCCCCCTACCAGTTTTTGTTGCATAAATTTTTATAGGACTATGATATGGCCCTGAAATTTTCTGACTTTTTCTAAAATTTATTTAGCAATTTTTTGCATTAATTTTTTTTGGAAAAAATTATGCTCATCTTCAGCATTCATTCAATTTATTGAGGTTGTCAACATCCAAAAAGTATATATATTTTTAATTTTGCTGAAATAAATCAATTTCAATACTTTTACTATTGTTTTAAAACATAGAATGGAAAAACATACTCAAATATAACATTTACTCATTTTGGGTACATTTTCATGTCACTAATCCATTGTCATCTGTTATCATGGAAAAAAGACAATAAGTTGATAAAAAAATGGAATATATACTATTATATATCATTGTTTTGCAAATTTTACAGAGATTTTATATATCTGCTTAGTTTTTACTGTTAGCGAAGTCAAATAATTATCTTTTTATCAGCCCATGTTGATTTTCTGTAAAGGGAAATTTCGTCCTTTTTATCGATGACGATGACGTCATAATATGCGTGACATCGCCAAAATAAATAGTTTTTTGAATTGTTTAAACAACAAATAACAAAACTAAAAAAAAATAGAGCCGTAGCTAATGAAATCAATTCCGTCATTTGATTAAGTCCAAGAGTCCAATTTGAGGGGTTTTGATGACGTCATCTTAAAAATAATGACGTCATCATGATTTTTTTTAATCAAATTGATTTTATTTATCAAATACTAACTCCCTACCAAATTTGAAGTAATTAGCCTTTCTCAATCAGAAGATACATAGGGGGGACCAAATGGTCCCCCCAGCGATTGAGAGCCCTTAAAAGCCCAGTTAGAATAGGGTTAAAGGGCATGACATGCCACAGTTTTTTTTTACTCTGTAAATAATGCATGTGAGAAAATCATGAATAAATATACAAAGATCTAAGATATTTTAGTTATATACTATCTGAAAAGACAAAAAAAATTAGTATGTGTACCTGTTGCCACGCCATCTTTTTTAACAAATCGAGCTTGAATATCCTTATTTGCCGACTTTAAATTTGTTTCTTTCTTCTTAAACATTGCTAGAGTGAATGTGAATTAATGCCGCTAATGCTGAATATTAACTGCTACAATTACATGTTTATGTTATCTGTTAATAAAAATGAATTTGCATACAAAATAATCATACAATAACAACATAATATGTGAAGATTAAAATGCATCTCTGCAGGCCATGTCATAAGATTTTAGATAGGTGTGGAATAAATTGCACGCCTCGATAATTCTGCGTGATCTTAAAAATCCTTCTTTCCGAGGCAACAGTAAGAATATTTTTTTTATTTTTATACATAAATATACTTATTTTATTTTAGTTATTCTTAAGTTTTTTTTCGACAACCATAAAAAGATTAAAAATGGTAGTAAGTTTTTATTATACAAAAATGCTACTAAACGTAACATAAATGTCACTGTATTGTCTTAACAATATTTATAATAATTGGTGCACCCACAAGTAAAAACAAATCGATTAAAATAGGTTTTGGTAAAATTAAAACAGATTAAGTCCTTGATAATGGTTGCAAAGACTTCTTAAATCGTTCTCTGACTTCATATTTTGATATTTGTGCAATTTCGATAATTAGGAAAGTGTTTGCAGACATAAAAAACATGGATTTGCATGTGCGATTTCGCATAACTGAACAAATCTGCGTTTGCGAGGGCGTCGATGTGTGCTTGTCTCGGGCTACTTAAGGCGCGTCCAATTTATGTTCGGAAAAGTTCGACAGTTTTCCGGGAGCTCCCCCGTTTTTGTGATTAAGCCGTCATGTCGCCAGAACCAGATTGCAGCTTTGTCCGACGCGAGGAAACGGCAATCTTGGTTTGATTGGAGTGTGGTAAGTTTTAGTTTAGTAGCATGTTATATTTAAAACTAAGATATGGAAAAAGCTGTACAACATAGATAGAAAAAAACTACTTCTGCCAGCCATATTGCTAAAACCTCAGGTGTTTCATACATCTTCAGATTTTAGTTGCATAGCTAGCCTAAAGTAGCACCAGCTCTAATCTAGTCTAGCTAGCTAAATACTATCTACTTTTGGGTCAAGTGATTCCTGAAATGACAGCTCAAGGTAAGATTTCAGAGTTGGCCAGTCATGAAAAACAGCAAGCTATCGTGAGATAAATATATATAGCTAGGCTATTCACGGGAAGAGAGGAATTGCTAGCCTGACCTAATGCTATTCTTAGAAATATTCCAAAGTTAAAAAATCACTATTGCTGTCGTGCTCGTATTTGCATCTTTGTTCAACTTCTATATAGCTAGCTAGCATAATTTGTTGTTTTCCCTGACTGACTGTTGGCCTGCCTAGTAACACCCAGTTCGGGATTAAGGTAGCTACAGACGTGGAAACACGTTGTAAAAGGGAACATGTTTCCGGATTCAGAAACCTGTTGTTGATTTTTCCCAATAGAACAATAACAGATGATTTCAAAATGGGGGTATTTCAATATATAAAAAACCTAATAACTGGTTAAAGTTTATAAGTCAAGTTGCTTCTTATTGGCCTCAAAACCTATAAGTGCTAGCCATATTTAAGCTAACCGAAGTAATTTTCCATATTTGGAAACTATGATTTTTGTACCGAAAAAGTTTGTAAACATAAACTGTTTTGTTTCCATATATATCCGTATAAACATTTTCCCGAACTGTAGCCTTACACTGCATGGTGTGACTTGTTCTAATTTAATGTGAATTTATTTTTGGTGAATTAAAATCCCGGGAAATTTAAAAACTTCTGTTGATATAAAAAATTTCACTACAACGAATATGCCTTAGTGCTTTTTCTACCCCCTTGATATTATAACCATAGCTAGGTATAAATATATGTATATATGTTTGGTTATATGGGTTTTTTTGTGAAATGGCAAAAAAGATTTGTGCGCAACCTTTGAAAATAATGTTTGCGATATATAAGCTATAATTCAGAGAGAATTGAATTTTGTGATAAAGAAAAATAAAGAAATTTTGCGACAAAAATTTCGTGAATAATTTTGTAGTAAACTATAATAATAAATTTATAGTAAACTGTAATAAACTATGTATGTATAATATATATACCTATAATCTATAATAAGATATAAACTATAATAATCTTTAATAACTTACAATAACCTACAAACAGTATATATAACAGTTTTATTTATACCTATAATCATCATTTACAACATTTATATTTAGGTTTTTATCGCAATTTACTTACAATGGCAATCTTTGGTATCGTCGACGGAGTTTGGTTATATTTAACATGCTGATAGTGTGTTTTGTTAAATCTACACCAGATGTTTCAAGAAATCCACGAACTACCATGTTGCCATTTGTACCTGGGATGTTGTATTCCCGTGCCAATGACAATAAGTTAAGCTAAAATGGAAAATCAGAAAAATAAATGAGTTGGACGTTCAAGTAATTCAAAAAATTGTCATGTGCACACATATATAAAGTATGTATAACGTTTAATCGAATTTAAATTATATAATTAAATTAAAAAAGACGATTAATTTTGTTAAATATATATATGTATTTAAAAAATTTTACTTACTGGAGAGCCATCTCCTAATGATTTTACTTCATTCAATAGGCCTGCTTTGTCAAATTCCAATTCAGATGGACCTGGTGAATGTGTTTTTCTTTTGGGAATTTCAATAATGTAAGAAATTACATGTTTGTTTGCAAATTTTCTAATTCGGAGGCAGTTCCAGTTTTTACAATTCAGAATAAAACAAAAAATATATACAATGCAAAAATCAAGCTTGTGTATTGTTTCGATAACAAAAGAAAATTTAGGGGAAATTTAATTTAGCAAAATTAGTTCTGTACTAGACTAAATTTTTTTGCAGATTGTCAAAAATATTTATCTGAGAGAATTTATTTTTGTGGATGACAATTCATTTTTGAGGATTTTATTTTTATGGATTGTTAAATTGTGTTGTAATTTCATTTTTTGTGAATCGCATTATTTGTGCTCAAATTTAGTTGAATTTTGCAGAATGCATAAATTCTGTGGGAACTTGATTTTTGCGGAATCTACAAACTTTTCCTTCAGTGAAAATTTACAGTGACGTATAATATATACCTTTTTTTTCTTTCTTGAAAGAGTGTCCTGTTTAGACTCAAATTATAATGATGATCTCACTTTGGTATATGTTGCCTGTGTTTGCCTTGTTCTAAGATATGTATCAACGTCCTTATTTTCCTTTGTCCATGCTTCTTGTAGTTTTAATTTGATATTTCTGTATAGTTTTCGTTTTATATTAACTTCATTAGGTTTCTGCTGTAAATTTGTTTCCGGTAACTTAGTCGATACTTTTGTAAAAAGTCAGTTATAAATTTCGTTCCACTTGTTAGTAATGTCAGAGAGGACGGCTCTTGCAGATTCTTTCATATACTCTTGTCTTGCTTTGTTCTTAGAACATCAATTTGAAAATCAGTATCTTGCCGTCCTGATTTTGATAAACTTCTTTGAACTTTACATGTCAAAACCTCTGGAAATAACTTTTGCTGATTTATATATTTTTTATCACATTCAATAGAACGGTGAAGTGTGTGTTTTTGCTTACTTGTAGCACAAAGTGTGGACCACCGTGACTTTGAAAAGTACTTTTCATACTCTGTTCTTTCTGCACTAGGCCACTTTTTTCTTCGGATAAAACTCAAAAAATCTTTGGATTTTCTGTGAAAATACATTTCTTTAATTTGTAGATCTGAAAATTGCTCTTTAAAAGCTTCATAACGTTCGGGAGAATTTTGATTATGTATGTTCTTAAAAATAATCAATATTGCTGCTCTGTGACCCACAGCCAAAAAATGCAGTCATAACAAATTTTTGAATTTCGCGCGTAGTCATTTTTATTTTCTGCGTATCGGCATTGACGGCAAATTTGTAAAGGTATTGAAGTCATATTTTACCGTGTCGGAAAATAAATCCCGTCAGTTGAAGAAAAAACCCGTCAAATGCGCGGATTACCGTCAACTGTCTACCCGCACCATTAAATGCCGGATATATGACATAAAATTTATTACGAAACATTTCTTATCGTTTGAGGACCGGCCCGTACCCTGTACCATTTACAATTTTTAAGTAGAGCGGGCCCAATTTGAGCCGACGTGATTGGAATGCGAAATGCGTCATACCAGAATGACGTCATCCAATCAAATTTTGGACATGGTACAGAGTGTTTCAGAAAACGTTTTTCCTCACTATTAAGTTTGCCAAAAATGGTTATAATACGACGAGTGTTAGTGCTGCGGGTGATAAAACACCTAAAAAAGACTGGCCTTAAGTATCCCGAGGTGATTGCACGCCTCTCACGAAATGTTCTGCTCTGTAATAATAGCTATATTTTGCATATCCATAATGATCAGAAAAAATCAGAAAAATGGAATTAATTTTAACCAAAACCCGGTCTTGTGTTTAAAGCGAATCCAGCTCTAAAAACAAAATGGCATCTTGCAGTGCTTTTCCTCACAATATTGTTAAAGTTTTGCAGTGTGGTAAATGATCCAATCGGAAGACTGCAATATATATTTTATTCAGTGAATGTGCCTTAGCCGCTCTCCAACATTGTTGCTATTGCTAAGTAAATTGTCTGGTTAATAAAAGAGAATAATTGCAATATCTAGCCTGGACACCCTCCCCCACCTACGCTTCTTCACATATAACCTCAGTGCGAGCAGATTTAAAGGGATAAATGTATGCCAAATTCCATGGTAACCACGTAATATTATGCACATAGTCTGAAACATAAAAAATGCGAGAAATCTCCTATAATATATACATTTAAAATAGAGAATGGCCAGAGAGTAAGAACATGAGCCTCAGATTTCGCCGAAAATAAAAACAAAATACGAACGGGTTTAGGCTGAAATCATTATTTCTAAAACTACGAACAAACCAAGTCCGAATTTTGCAAATTCAGTGAAAAGACACTTTCAGCCATACTGTGGAAACTTTGGTTGTTTAACCAAAAATTGTTATTCCTATCAAAAAAGACTTTGTTTGAGAAGATCCGTTCCATATCATGCTAAAATAATATGAAATTGTTCCATCATCACCGTAGTGCAGCCTTAGCAGAGCCTTCCGTGTTTTTTAGTAAAGTTATTAAAAAAATCGCAATAGAGCAAAATATATCACATCCAGCATGGCTATCAATGTCATTCTTTCCATGTTTAATAACCTGTTTGCGCATCTTTTTTGATTTAAGACCTCAGCAGTTTTGACAATTTTAGAAAGGGATAACGTCTCAAGTCACAAGTGAATTTTTTATAACTATAACATAAAAGTAATAAATTTGTAAAAGTTTTATTTCTATTCTCCTCTTTTTATAGCAAATTCACACTTTTGTAGCGGTCCCACGGAAACCAGGTCCCAGTTCGGGTCTTTATTTTGCACCATAACGTTATTTTGAGCACACAAATTTTTTTCACGTGTGGTCAAAACTTGAAACATAATGCTATAAATAATTTAGGTCAATTTTTGTAACGAAAGATGTTTTTACTTTATTAAAAGATTGCAGCTCTGAAAAACAAATATTCAATATTAATTAATTATTAATTCATTATTGTTAATGTTTTGAATTCGTTGAATCAAAATATTTATTATTATGTTAGAAATAGACTTTTTCGAAAATTCAAATAAAATCACTCTGACGCAAAAGCGGATATTTAATGTGAAACAAGGTGAAATATGCTTTGTCATAAAAACAATTTTATAAGAAAATCAGCCTCGGATTTTGCCAAAAAAAAAATGAAAAAATGAAAAAAGCTTCAGGGTCAAAATTATTGTTTTCACAACTAAGAACAACCTAATTAATATCGGAATCGGATTACAAACGTGTCCAAAGTTCACAGAATGACTTTCCTTAATAAAATAAAGTTGTGTTGTAAATTTCCACTTCTAAGTATAACCCTAGCAAAAGTTATTATAGTTTCCCGATTTTAGGATTTCATAGGGTAGTCCTCAAAATCATGGTTATTCAAGCATGCAAGTCACACCCTTTTTCTTAATGTTAGGCCGGAATTTTATGTTAAAAACAATAGTTCTTTTGTTTAGAATAAAAAATAAAAAATAATGACTAGCGTGGTTAGAATTTTGCTATTTTATAAAAAATTGTGTATTGAAGAAGAGAAAGAAATGCCTCAAACGGAATACCCCAGTATATTTTTACCTGAAGTATATGGTCCACTAAACATTTTTTGGAGAGTTATTAATTACAAAGAACACTTGATCTCTTTTGCATGGACGAAGCCGGTAGGTCATTTAATCACCCTTGTCCCCTAAAATTTTTGCCGTCCTCTCTTATATGTTGAAACGGCAGAAATGCCTGGAGACGAGGGTGTTGTATTATGCAAAAAAGCGAGTTATAAAAAACCACATTATTAAATAATGCGGACCAGAATTTGGCTCTGGGAATTTTTGTGTTTATGGAAGGGAAGTATTTCTCACTTTGGAAAAACATAAACTTATTTTTATCAAAAACTAAAACGTTAGCAGCTTTTACATTATCAGATTTTGTTTCACAAATTTTGTTAAAGCAAGCAGCGTTTACATTATCAGATTTTGTTTCACAAATTTTGTCTGAAGAGTTTTTTATTAATTATTTATATCAGATTCTTGCGTTTATATTTGTATCAGATGTCGAAATTTTTCTTCTTTTTTTCAACACGGTTCCTTACGCAAGAAGTAATCATGTTGAATGAACAGCAAAAGGGAAGATTTTGATTCTAATTTGTTCCAAATGGAAATGATTGCCTTTGCTTTCCCATACCATTTTTTTGTACAGAGCTTTTTTCCTTTTAAAAAGGTTCAATAAAAAATTTTTCTTTGACATTTTGATTTCTTGAAATATGTTTCTTTTCTCTCGTGCTTTCGAATTCGTACGAAGTTTTAAATCATTATTAACATTTAATGAAGCAAACTGTTACTTCATTGGGTCATTCTCTTCAGACAAAATCTAAAAAATTGAAATTTTTTAACTTTTCAGATTGTATCTGAATACAGCGAGACATGATGATGACATCAAAAATGTACTTATTACATTAATGTTGTCCACAATTCCTGCACACAAATGCTGTCAACAATTCTTTAATACCATATTTCCTCTAATAAGAGGCCCTCAAATACTAGATCCATTTCTAATTGTACCCCCCTGTTGTAGATATAAAGGACCCTCATGAAATACTATGTTTCTTTTAATTGTAGACTCCTTTTAAGATTGGGCCAAATTAATAATAGACCCGTCTCATATTAGAAGCAGTATAATTTAGACTGTTAATTTGCAGCGTCATTGACTTAGGGTTAGGGATAGCAAAATTTCATTTAACTCATGTAAAATTCTGCGTACAAAACGATAAATTACAAAATAATTAGGCCAATAAAATAACCTTTTTGAATTATTAATTCAAAGTATGGGAAACGCTCTTTAAAGTTCTTTTTTTCATTCTGCACATTTCTCATAATTTGGCGTCCTTTCTTACTAATACTGGAAGTAAAAATGTATGGCACAACAAGTTCTATCTCTCGCTTTCTTTTTCCTGTAAATTTTGTTTCACTCGTGTATCTTCCTTGGCCTTCAAGAAATTAATACGAAGTCTATGCAGCTTGATTGGAACATGAGGAACCGAACCATGTCAATCCTTTCGAGCTAACTGACGACGCAGGCGTCCACAAGTCTGCGCCATAAGAACTGACAATTGACATGGATTCGGAAATTGACCAAGACATTGATATCGAATAAAACAAAATATAGAGGGTGAAAATAAAAGGAAAAGAAGTTTGTGATATCGAAATTTTTCATTTCATTTTCCCTCCGAAACCTCATTCTAGGAATAATAGACCCCTCTTATACTAGCCTCTTTCTAATTATAGCCCATCTCAGTTTTTTTAAGTATATATAGATCTACGTAAAACTATTTTTGTGAAATCTAACTTTCTTTATCAAAACTTATCCAACTTCTTTTATCAAACACCGAACACCGACTGTCATCATTTCCAAGGGACAGGAACATAAAAATGTATTGATTGAAATGGCAATAAGAAGGACTTAATTTTGGAAAAACTTACAGCTAAAAACAGTTCGTAGCAATTTATATCCCTAAGAACAGAATAATTGACAAATATTGCGTGTGAGAGAGAATTGGTAGAGAGAAAATGGTGGGGAATGAAGTAGAAGAAAGTTATATAAAGAAAATCGTTATATTCTTGATAATACATGCTAACACAAAATAAAATTATGTTTTCTTATCTGATGTAACAAGAAACATAACTGCTATCTCAATCTCTTCCATTCATATTGCTCAAACAAGAGCAACTTTTATCATCGGTTTCATAAATTGCTCCATTGTAACTGGAACTCTTTTTTATACAAAGCTTTATGCATTCAATCCTGGTGACTGGACTTCCGGCACTAACGTCGTCACTGTAACTACCACCTACTGAACCCTCACCAGGTTGCCAGGAGCATCCTATTATAAGCGTTCAATTAATGAGAAACATGCTTACTGTAGCATTTTACACAGAGTTTTCAAGAAAGTTCTCCATTGTTTGCAAGCTGAGCAGTTTTGTAACTTTAGCACAGTTTGCTGATAACACTGAAAATTCTAATAGTTGATTTTTTATTACCTCTAGCTTTTGCGAGTTTGGTATCCTGTGAAATTATTTAGTTAGGTACTGGCATTTTAATGCTGGAATTACACAAAAGCGTGTATGTTAGTTAAATTACTGACATTGCTGAATAATGTGACAGAAATTATGCTGTCAAGTTTTATGAAAAAGAAAACATAACACAGGGGAGTTTATACCAATGAAGTTATTTCACGACCTGAGTATGGTTCAGCAAATCCTGCAATTGAGCTCATATGACAAAATTTTGTAAATGTAACTTATTAAACTGTCAAAGTGTTTAGCCACACAACAAAACGTAGTAAAAGTATACTTACGTTTCGACGCTGCGGAAAATTGAAGCTGGAAATTAATATATATATATAAATAACTGAATTTATAGTATTAATAAAAACATTAGCAACAACTCCTGAGGCTTTTTTATAATGAATAGTCAGACTAGGATAGCATGGCTTTGAATTTAAACGTATTAAACTTGGTTTTTGCCATGTCGACTAGTTTACCGCAGAGTTCTGATAAATTGGTTCCGTAAAATTATCGATTGGTTAATTTTTATAACATTGCTGTAGTAATATTAAACATGAATAATCTATGATTTTGAATGTATAAAAGATGCGATACGTTGTCCCAAATTGAACCATATAACACATAATCTTCTAGTTTACCTTGTTATCCAGGCTCTGGATTTTGTTTTCAAACACAGTTTGTTTGTTGGAAATCGCGTTTACCTGTAAATAATGCTGAAATTCTAAAATTCTATCTCAAGTTGTTGTATATTTAAAAAGTCTAGATAACGTCCTTTATTTGTATGTAGAATTGACTATTCTGGCGACATTAACATATTTCCTCTTAAACATCCTAAACTTATGACCTGCCTATCGTACTTCAGTTTAAACCGTAGTTCGTATAAAAAGCTAAAAAACTTAAAACAATCAAAAGGTGTTACAGTTTTAGTGGAGATCTTAGTACCTTTATGATAACATCTTTATATATTTCTTAATATAAAAGAAAAATCAAACGTTTATACAATGCTATATGTTCTTCCAAATTGAACCATATATATTTGACTCTAAATTATTATATTATAATAACGTTCTACTTTACCTTGTTATCCAGGCTCTGAATTCTGTTTCCAAACACAGTTTGTTTGTTGGAAATCGTGTTTACCTGTAAACAATACCCTTTCTAAAATTCTAAAATTCTATATCAAGTTGTTGTATATTTAAAAAGGCTATATAACGTCCTTAATTGGTATGTAAAATTGACTATTCTGGCGACATTAACATAATTCCTCTTAAACTTCTTAAGTTTATGACCTGCCTGTCACACCTCAGTTTGAACCGAAGTTCAATAAAAAGCCAAAAAACTTGAAACAATCAAAAGGTTTTAAAGTTTTATGTGGAGATCTTAGTACCTTCATGATAACATTTTTATATATTTCTTAATATACAAAAAAAATTCGAAGGATGGAAAGTATTGCATAGAAAAAAAAGGCTTACAAATGACTTAAATGTGTCACAACGTTTATAAAATTTAACAGTAGAACTGTTAATAAGTAAAACAATGCAACGATGAGCCAATATGGTAACTGATTTGATGATGTTATAGCAAGATTTTTGACGGTGTTAAAGCTAATTAACATAATGAAAAGTCACAAAAACTTAATTTGAAAAAACAGCCTTTTTCAGGAGAGGCACTGATTAAAGAAGGGAGCTAATCTAAAAGGGGCTCTAAGTGAAGCGGTTAAGATGAGATGCTTTCGCAAATGGATTTGCGTATGGATTTATCTATTTAAAGTAAATATGTACAAATGCAATTCGCAAGAATAAACTTTCGCAATTTATACAAATCAAATTCTTCGCGGGGCCTAAATTTCGTTGCTTCTCGTATTTCATATGCTTATTTTTTATTGTTTAACGGCTGTAGCCGGAAAAAATTTAAAATGGGTTCCTGTTTTGTCTCTGGTTTTGCTGCTAAGACTAGTGAAGCACGGAAAAGTGCCAGTCTTGTGTAGCGATTCGTAATTATTAGTTCTTGAGTGTTGGTAACAGAACTACACTGCTGAAGATACAAAAAACTGTTATTTGTACAAATAAATCATTTTGCATTATTATTTCATGTCCAGTTGGTTTCGCCAGTAGCAAGCTGCAACGGTCGTTTGTTATCTTTTTTGTGATGTGAAATTTTATAAAGCTACATTCGTAGATATATTTAGAGATATAATCCGTTAGTATAGGCTTAGTTGTGTATAAAAGATATATACTGCTAAAAACTTTCACTTGATAAAGTGGTAAAAGGTAAAGTAATACTAGGAGAAGTAAGAGAAATAAAACAAGTCAACAAATCACATATTTTAACCTGAGTGTTTAATCAGTTTGTTAATGTTCCTTGTGCTGATAAACTAGTCCGTAAAGCGCTGATCTAAATAGAACGAAAGGAAATGTTGGTTAATATCTGCAACGTTTTAGCAAAATAAGAATGGGAAATTCTTCCTTATGGAGAGCTTCTAAAACATTAAAGTATAGAAAACCATTCAATTGTTTATGCAGAGAGAGAAAAATCGGGTTTGTGCACTAAAATTCAAGTTAGTTGCCCTTTTTTCAGCTGATATTTTTAGCATAAGGAATTTCAAGTTTACATACTTGGTTGTTTACTGATAAAGTGGCTCGTTCTTCTGACTCAATTCTCCTAGCAATATTGCTTGTCTATATATTGGAAATTGGAAAGAAATTATTTTAATTTTGCTTTGCATTAATACACTGAGTTGGTACCATGAAGTTTTTTATAAAATGCTTACCTGATTGTTTATAAAAAACGTAGAATTTTCCAAAGTCGTAACACGAGAACTAATGTCACTTGTCTAAAAAACAGCAGAAAATATAATCTTTTTTCAGCTTTCCTCATATTTGATGATCTGTTATTAACTAATGCTGGATCAAAACGTGATCTTTTATTCTCTGTATTATGCTTGACTGTCAATTTTATAGCTATTCACAGTTACATGTTTTATTTTTAAAGTTAAACCAAAGCTTCACAAACCAATGATGCGCGATAGTAAAATTTCAAAATTTTCAATGCAATGATATTTTATCTCGAACAAACTAAAGCACAAAAAGTAATTTTTGAACTTCGATAATATGTTTGTGACAAATACTTTTACCTAGCTAACAGATGTCTTACCATAATTACAATTCTTTATCAGCAATTTGTTTTGTTTTCATACACATTTTGTTTTGTAAGAAAGTACTATATGAGAATATCCAAGACAAAATTGAGACAAAAAGTTAAGAATCTCCCGAAAATGTGCTCATTTTTAAATTTTGCTTGCATTCTTAATGGAATACATGCAAAAAACAAGATATAAACTTTGTATTCTGTCAATGTTTTTTCTCGTGTTTTATCTAATTATTTTTCACTACAAAATTACGTCTTCTGGCTGTACGTCTGCTTAAACAAGAGCACTCCTAGGGTGATTGTTAAACCAGTTTGCTTTCTTAGATTTTCTAATCTTAACTGAGATAAGAATATACTAAGAATATGTCATGGTGATTTTCACCCCAAAGTTAAGAATTTACATGCTGAAGCGAAAAAACACTATTCTTATAGTTCGCAATTTTCTTTGCTACAATGCTGTTACACTTTCAGCAGGCTAGGCATTTGATATTTTCTCATTTATACCTTTTTTTCTACAAAAAGCAACTACTTGCTTGTAAAATTATTTAAATGACTGGAAACAGCAAGAATAAATAAATTGCTTCAGAGCTTAACCTAACGGTTGGCATGATATACAGATGCAAAGTGTACGACATTAACTAGCTTCACTTCTTTGCTCTACACTACCCACCTCATTAGTCAGTTGTTCGGTGATATTCTCCTGCTTCTTTACTTGTTTCCTCAAGAAGGTTGTCTAAATAATAGACGTCATTTTGGATGGTAACGAGTCATAAAGAGGATTTAAATAGACTTATTAAGTAAAGTTTACCTGCACTTTTGCATCTGACGCATTTTCTTCTAATTTGTCTATTGCAAATGTTAAATTCTGCGCCTAAAATAAAAATAGATAGATTTTTGAAAGCTAGCTAAAATGCCCGTGGAAAGTGCCACGTTCTTGCAGCTTCACTCTTTTGACAACATTGCTTGACCATGTAAGAAACGTAGTAATGGTCAAAGCTAGTTTAAGTTTAATGTCCTCCATTGCTACAAAGTAACCAACTTTTATAAACGCCTACCCGGTTGTTAATAATAGACGTGGAATTCTCCACCCTTCCAACACGGGAATTAATGTCATTCGCCTCATTTAATTTATTTATTAAATGGTACAAACAAATCAAACAGGACCTCGAATGTTAAAAAACAACATCAAACCTTCTCTCGCAACGTAGAAGATAAATTTTTCATCTGGGCGATCTGCTTTTTATTTCCATTTTCCTAAATAAACACTGTCAGATATAACTTGCGTTCGTTATTTTTTTCTGCTGGGCAGCGAATGTTACATGCACAGTAAATGAAATCTCACTATTTATTTCAAACATTGGATTCGTACTAACAGAATCGCTTTCGAATTTTTTACAATGGACTTTGTAATCAGCACAAGTCCGCCAAATACGTTTCGTGAAAATTTGAAAAATCGGTCATCCGCAATAATTTCTTCTGAAACAGTCTTTACTTCAAGACTTTTTATTTTATTCTATTTCCATTTCCTCTGGTACGTAAGCCATTGCGTTCTTCGTTGCTTATTTAAATTACCGTGGTTCCTGAAAGCTATACTTGAAAGAATATTGACAAAATACTGATTTTGCCTCTGCTAAATTACTGGACTTTTTAATTCTACCTTGAAGAGAAGTTTCTTAAGCTTAACTACTAAAGACAAAATTAAGAACCTACCAATTTATTTTGTTCCTTCACATATTTTTCAAGTTTTTGAATTTTAACAGAAGTTATTTCTTTAAATAAAAAGAAAGTAACTAAGACTACTGCAGCAGTCAGCAACACCATAAGTATCCTTAACTTTCTTTTAGTGCAACAAACGTGTGGTATGCACTCTTTAATTGAAGTTTGTGCCGAAGATTTTTTGGGTGGATGGGACAGAGTTTCATAAATCCATTCATCTACTTCTTTGTCTGTAACTTCTTTCATCTCCATTTTAAGTCAAAATAAAGTTAAACTGTGATCTATGGCTTCATTAAAAATGTCTGACAACAGACTGGTAAATAGACAGTCTATCAATTTTGTGTGAAACTAACTACGTATTTTAATTAAAAATTATTACGTTAATTGGAAAAGTATTATCCACTTATATTTTCACTTTACTATCATTTGCTTACAAACCAAAACAAAAAGCAACCAAAGGAACACACCCGGGAAAATTACCAGGCACTTGTCGATTATTCCCTTAATTACATGGTAAATTTATTTTATTGACGCGGAGTAGAACATTTGTTATTTCTACTCTTGTTTTTTTTATACCTTAAAGTAAAAAAAACATTTTTCTAATGAAAATTTCTCCGATTAAAGTAAATTTGGGAACGTTGAAGCTTGTTTTATAATAGGATTTTTTATCAAAATTTTAGCAAACCGGTAAAAACCACGGATTGTGGACTTCCCAACACGGATGTTAAAAAAGCTTGAACAACTTTTAGTAAAACATCAAATTATCTATTGAAGAAAACCTAATTACATTCCTAAATTCCCAAATTACGAGGAATGCTGATGGTTCATTTCCAATTTGTAATCCCCGTAGCTCTTCGTAATCCCATCGCACTTTGTAATCAATGAATCACACTTTGCAACCATTGCTCATTGCCCTTTGTAACCCCTCCCCCCCCCCCCCCCCCGACCATTCGTACTTTGTAATCCCAACTTGTCATATTTTGTAATCCGCGATATTTCTGCGATGGAATAGTTTTTTAAAACGCTTTCTGTATTAAATAAGAGAAACACATATGACAGTTAAAGCTATGTTTTCTAGTTTACACTACACGTAGAAATAAATGCTGACATTTATATTGCTTATTACCTTTTTATATTACAGTAGGTCACCAAATCTATAACACATTGTTTTTTACTCACGTGATCATTATCGGGACATCCTTTGTTTTGAGCGCGAATGGTCTCGCTCACCTAAACGTATATAATTAATTTTTGTACTATTTAAGATGGCAAGATGTGACCACGCTGGCTTTATGCTCATTAGTTGATATAAATTCGGGGCTTGCTCTGAGAAATTATTTTGTGATAATTCGTGGATTTGAATGTTAGGGATTTCCTCTCACACATTCGTTTGCGTCTAAACTTGAAACGTCTTGTTTAATTATCGATCCAGTCATCTAATTGGTAGGATATCCTATTTATAGGAAAATGCAGGTTCGAATCCTGTCTGGATTAGTTTCGAGAATTATGACAATAATACAAGCAATTACCAATGCAAATGTAGTCATTGTTACAAGCATATAATCTAAGTAATACTTGCCTGGCTTGTAATACAAATAAAATGCAGATTAATCTTAGTTAAAAAAATGATTTATATAACTTTTTCCTTTATAAAATTTCTTTACATACTTTACTACAAGTTTATCGCATATTTTAGAGTGACTCACCTTTTACGCGTTTCTACAGATACACAAATGTTCGATATTTTTGAGAGAGTTTATTACAGAGAATTGATTCACTGTGCATTAAAAAAACCTTTAGAAAGGTCAAGACATCTTCAGTTAATTTAAAATATGTACAAAATATTTATCACTACCTAAATGCTCCTTCATCCTTGTTGCCAGGTGTCTTGAAATTTCACCCACATACCTAACATTACAGTTAGCGCATACAAATGTATAGACAACAAAGGATTTCAGAGCATTACTTATTTTATCCTTAGTAGAGAACATGGATGCCAGTTTGCAAGTGGTAAAACACAATTTAATGGATATATCATCTTTACAATACCTTTTTACAAGACTATTAAGTTTAACTTGTGTGTATTTAGAAAAAGTCCCTATAAAGGGTAATTTAAAGAAACCACATTTACCATCGTCAGTTTTTTCATCGGGAACAGTTTCGGATGGTTGTTTGACCTGCTTAGTTATTGTATTTGTTTATGATATTATCAATAAATTTGACTGGATATTCATTTTTCATCAATATATTTTTCAAGGTTACTAAATTATTATGAAACCCTTACCAAGTGCTATTGATACGAAAAATTCTGTCAACTAGTGTCTTAACAAGGCCTCTTTTGTAAGTTATAGGAGTAAAACTATTAAAATTCAACATAAGACCAGTAAAAGTAGATTTTCTATAAATACTAGTTTCTATAGTATCATAATTGGATATGTTAACATCTAAAAATGGCAATTGCTTGTTAGCCTCTGTTTCCAGAGTAAACTTAATACTATCATGTTGCTCGTTTAGATATTCTAAAAATATCCTAGTCTCTGCTTCCGATTCAAAAACACAACAAATGTCATCAACATATCTTTTATAAAATAATACTTTTTCTCCATTGAGCCATTGTTTTTCATTAACTGACATGAATAGATTTGCAAGAGCAGTCGCCAAAGAAGAGCCCATCACCACTCTGTCAATTTGATCATATACCTCACCATCGAATAGGAAATGAGTCTCAGATGTTGCAAAATTAAAAAGTTTTTTCAACTGAAGTTTACTTAATTTCATTGTTATTAAATATAGTTTTAACAGCCATATCAATAGTTTCATTCAGAGGTATATTGGTAAATAGACTAATAACATCAAAAGAAACAAAAAACTTATTATTGTCTCTTACCTTTTGAAGTTCGTTGACAAATGTGAATGTATCTTTCGTGGTATGATCTACTGGAACGTAAGGCATTAACATGTCACATAAAAATTTTTGTTTTACCCTTGGGATACTTAGTTTTTTCTATATTGTAATTATTTTTAATTATTGCTATAGTAACATTTTAATGCTATTTTATCGTAATAAAAGCTTATATAAAACAGACTTGTACATATTTTAAATTAACTGAAAATTTCTTGACGTTCAAGACGAAACATGTCTTACAAACTAAAAAAGTTTTTTTCAAAAAAATAATTTCACTGATAGTCATCAGAAATTATGGTTCCATCACTTTAGAAAGGTATTGGTAAACTAGAGAGTATTTTTTTCATGGGCATAAATTTGCTTAAACATTAGGCAATGCACAACATGTGCATTAAAGTAGGTATATACAACTTAAAAAACACCATTAAAACCCATTATATCTTGTGGCTTTTGGCGGAGAATACAGGTAATTGGTGATTTTCTCAGCCAGGTTTATTTTCATAATCATTACAGCAGTGTTTTTATCAAGTAAATGTGTTACTTTGTTTATAATGGTAAAAATGTAATTTACAGATTGATCTAATTGACAGTCGAAACCAGATGGTAGTTTCCAGTATATATTGGTCACATTGTTGATCTTTTTTTAAAGTTTCATGTCCTGTTTCCACTTGTACGCAAAACAGCAGAAGAACTGCAGAAAGGTTTGTGGATAGGTTTCTAACTGCCTTTGCATTACAAAAAATAATCCATTCAGACAATAGCAAAGAGTTTGTAAATGGTGTGACGAATTGTGATGCTGCATTATGGCCACGTTCGTACAAGCTTTATCGGATTCTGTTGTAATTTTGTTCGCAGTTTTTGTTATATTTTTTTAGTGTTCACATATATAAGGCCAAGACTATATACTGAAAAAATGTGTAACTACCATAATTTATCTCATTTTTATTTATCTTTATTTTTAAAACTTTTCTGTGTTAAAGAGTCCCGACAATATGGGACAAGCCTTTTTGACCATCCTGTATTTTCTATAAGAGCCACAGCTATATGGGACAAGCTGTTATGACCGTCCCATACTGTCTACAGGGGACACAACAAAATGGACAAGCTGTATTGACTGTCCCGTATTGTCTAGAAGAGCCACAACAACATGGGACAGCGCCCGACAATATGGGAGGAACAAATTTTACAACAATATGAGTCGGACAATATGGGACGAAAACACTCGCTAGCTATATATATTTTACTACTTTTGATTATTCTTTTGTTGTGTTTCGTGTCTCTAACGAAATAGGGTGATCCAAGTGAAACAAAATAAGTCGAATATATCGTTTCTTTCTTGAATTGCTCAAATAACACAATATTCCCAGGTTCACAAAATTACCAAAATACTAATAATAAGCCCAAACCACAAAGGTATCAATATCACTGATAACACGTGTTGATAAGACTTCACTGCACATCTGTCCGCCCGTGCCCAATCTACACACCAGTTGTGTGACTGTGCACATGTGTACAGAAACGAGCCAATGGCGAACGCACACAGGGGAAGCCACACAGAGAAAAACCCCAAGAGCTGTGAGGGGAAAGCCACTAGAAAGACTACAAACACAACAACCCCTCCCCTCTCAGCAAAAAAAGATAAAATTCCTAAACAAAAATTCCTAATGATAAACACAAAAAATATGTACATGTATATACATTGTCACTGACTCAGTTGAAAGTAATCCTCTAGAAAAGTACTCCAGCGTAGTGCATGACGTAATTACCGTATCTGTTCGGTGGATTAATATTTCGACGCATATTGTATCTGTTATGTCGCCTTGGAATTCCATTAACGTCATTGATTTCGTTGTCATCGTCTTCACTGTCTGATTCGCTGCTACTATCGTTATGAACATCATTCGCTGCGTTATCGTTTATAGGATTATCGTGATTAAAGATGTGTCCTTGCTCGCATTTTCGAAGTCAACCATTTCTGCTTTCCGTTGATATTGATATCATACACCGGGTGTTGCTCACTGATTATTAGGTGTGGTCCTTCCCATTTTAATTGCAGCTTCTTCCGTTCGTTTCTTGGTAAATATACGTACGCTGGTGTTTCTTTCTTCAATATTTCATCATTTACTTTTTTGTCATAATAAGTATGAGCTTTTGCTTGACGATTGTTGACATGTTCATTAGCTAATTCATACATTGTGGAAAGTTTTTCCTTGAACTCCTTCATGCTGAACAATTTGTTGTGGTTAATTGATAAGCCATAGAGTACGTCGGTGGGTATTCGCAATCTCCTGCCAAACATAAGCTGAGATGGTGAAAATCCAGTGCTAGTATTAACTGAAGTATTATACGCATAGCAGACTTCGTGCATCCACTGATCCCATTCTTTTTCCAACGAAATTGGTGTACTTTAACAAATATTGTTTCACCACTCCATTAAGTTACTCACATAAACCATTTGCTTTAGCGTTATAACCGGTGGTACGAAGCTTTTTTATACCTAATAATCTCATCAATTCTTGAAACATTTCAGCTTCAAACGCAGGGTCACAGTCTGAGTACAGCTTCAATGGAATGCCAAATGTCATCGAGTAATCATATATACATTGAGCAGCGGTCTTTGCGGTTCTGTCTCTAACTGCATAGGTTTTTAAATGCTTTGAGAAATTGTCTACAACAGTCAAAATATGTATGTTTCGGTTATTGGTTAGCGGTAAGTCGACGAAAAAATCGATTGATGTTAACTCTAAAGGTTTCTTGGGAAATGGTCGTTTTCACAACGCACATTTCTTCTTTCTTGAATTAGTCATTGTACAAATTTGACATTTATGAATAAAGTTTCTTACGTCACTAAACATGTCTGGCCACCATGCACTCTCTAAAATACGTTGATGAGTTTTAAACATTCCAAAATGTCCTGAGTAAAATTGACTATGTGCTAGTAATAATATCTCTTCTCTTAAACTCCTTGGTGTTACAGAGATAGGAAAATGTTCCTTCTAGCACAGCCCTAAAACGCACACGCGCACGCCACAGCCAAACCCAATAAAACCCCAATAAATCGCCGTCATACAGTGCCTATCCATGTAGTTCAAGGGTAAGTCCCTAATATGCCGTGCATATCAAAAAATCATACAGCAAATAAGTAAAAAATTTCTAGCACAATTCCCTATTATACTACGCACATCAAAATCATACAGCAAATAAGTAAAGGGTTAGGGTTAGTTCCCTTTTGATGACGTCAATCAACGCATGCGCGGTAAAGATGTGAATAACTGTGTTAGTTGAGCAGATGAAAGTCACGGACAAAACACAGATCCCATATTATACAGCAAATGAGTCAAAACATTTCTAACACAATTCCCTAAAATTCCACCAACACATTTGATGACGTCATCAAAAAATGAATGCTGCAAATGAGTAAATTTCTAACACAATTCCCTATTATACTACGCACATCAAAAATCATACATCAAATAAGTAGAAAAGGGGTAATTCCCTAATGATACTAAATATCATCAAAAAATGAACGCATGCGCAATAAAGATGTGTTAGTATTTAGGAAACATGAAATCGTCTGACAAAATAAAAAATTATACAATAAATGGAGAAGTTTACAATGAACCAGCTGAGTGAGATAGCAAAAGGTCGTGGAATCGCCGGAATCAATAGATTACGCAAAAATAAGCTGGCCGCCAAAATTGAGGATGATATTCAGGCTCAAGATAGGTGGATTAAAATGGTTGAAGAGGATCCCGACATGTTAGAGTATATACAGAATCGTTTCATTACACAAGACATGTGTAATAAGGCCGTTGAACAAAACCCCTGGATGCTCTGCCATGTACCTGATAAGTTCAAGACACAGGACATGTGTAGCAGGGCTGTTGAAAGGTATCCCCGCATGCTCGATTTTGTGTCAAATCAGTTCAAGACGCAAGACATGTGGAATAAGGACGTTGAGGAGGATCCCCGCATGCTAAGGCATGTACCGGATTATTTCAAGACACAGGGCATGTGCAATAGGGCGATTGAGGAGAATCCCTATACGCTCGAATATGTACCGGATCGGTTCAAAACGCAGGACAAGTGCAACGAAGCCGTTGAGGAGGATCCCTACCTGTTCGAGGATGTGCCGGATCAATTCAAGACGCAGGACATGTGCAACAAGGTCTTCAATATTTTTCAATCTTCCTTATCTTTCCTACATATACCGGATCGTTTTAGAACACAGGATATGTGCAGCAAGGCTGTTGAGGATAATCCCTGCATATTAAGGTATGTACCGGATCGGTTCAAAACGCAAGACATGTGCAACGAGGCCGTTGAAAAGCATCCCCTCATGCTCGAGGATGTGCCGGACTGGTTTGTCACACAGGACATGTGCCTCAGGGCTTCCGAAGATGATCCTGAACTACTCGATGCCTATCGCCAGAGGAAGGCCGAAAAGGCTAGAATTAAGGAGGATCTTCTTCCATTAGCCTGGCATCCTGACAGGGTCATCGATTGGTGCTTTTCAGAGGATGAAAAGGCAGACCTCGAACAATTGTGGGGTTAAATTCATATGCCATCTTACAACCCCCCGGGGCTATAAGATGAAATCAGGTACTATAATAAAGATATGTGTCAGAGAACATTTGATATATTCGGAATCGTTGTCATCATGACCTTTATGGCTTGCATTGGTATCTCCCTACCACTTATGGCCTTAACATTAGTACAAGAATCGGAGAAGGATAAGTATAATAGCCGGAGGATTCAGGATCTATGGGATCACCTTAATGACCTAGATAATACAAATGGAAGGACAATGTAAGGACTGTGAACGTATGCTTGATGAATATGATAGATGTACATGCGGGCAAAGGCTTGAAGTAAATGGTAAACTTTTATGCTGGTACTGCTACCAGGAATACATCACATATAATGGAGGTGGATGTATATGTACAATGACATGCAATTCTCTGACATCGTTTAAATTACAATAAACAAAATGCTGAAATTTGAAAATGAAATTGTCAACCCTAAGCTATTCTACTCATTTGCCGCTACTTTTACTAATATCAATGATATCAACGTGGACTGACTGACGGTGTCAGATCCAATACCAGCCAAATGGAGGTAAGGATCAGCGGTACATCATAGGGTACCATACAATAGACCTCGTGGTAGCCATGAGAATAAAAACACCTAAAATCTGGTCCCCGAATGGAGTGACCCGATATAATACCAATGCCGTACCGGCGATGGGTCTTGATTTTGAGGTGTACCCCGACTGGGTTGCGAAATATCGTCAAATATGGAGCAAAATCGAAGAGTTGATTTCTGAGCAATTAACGACTGAGCCGGTCAAAAAGGACCGTTACGTGAATGCCAAGCTCAAATATTACAGGGACGCGATAACGACCAAATTCCATGGTATGCCGATACCCTATGATGATCCCTGCCAAGCCAGTGCCATCATGGCCATTTCATCGGTGTACGTGCAGGGTAAAAACCACTACCGACAGGTACATGTCGTGGAATGTCGGTATAAGGACTTCAAAAAAGAATGGCTGTTGAATGAGGATTAGAAAAAACCCAATATTTTATAGGTCATACAGTACCTATAAAATATATAAAAATTAAGGCTTATACTCGGGTGGGGAATCTAGGTAGTGCTTACATACTGTACAGACCTGACGTTTTTTAAAATCTCATCATGTGCCTCCTGCCTCCCTTTCGCAACCAGCTGAGCCCTCTCCTCTTCATTGAAGGCGTTCACAATACGGTTAAAACGTTGCCGCATCTGTTCCTTTAGCAACATATACCTTTGCTTCTCCTTCACGATCATATTAAACTCATATTTATCAATCACCCCATTTTCAACCGCCTTTGAGATTAAATCAATAATAGAGTTTAGCTTTGATTCCGCCAATAGTCTTATATTCTCATGCTTCTTGGACTTGACGCCCATTTTTTCCCCGGCGGTCCTAAGACCTGCCTGTCCTACCCCTACAGCCACAGTCAGCCCGCCCATTGCCACCGCCAGCGGTATACCCATTCCTGACAGCATTGTTCCTATACCAATGCCTGAGGTTATAACACTGATACCTAGCAGACCATGATCGCAGTATCGAATCCAGGTCCCATGCATCTTAAACTTTTTTGTGAGCCTATCCCGCTCTCTAATCTCACCTCGAAAATACTTTTCAATCTCACCAATCTCATGAAGCCTATAATTTTGGCTTTCCTCCTGCATGTCAGCGCCTTGTGCAGGCGCACTCGGTAAACTAGGGTATAGTTTGCTGATATCGCCCATCTTTATTCTATCAATAGCTGCATGGTTATCCCAGTGAACGACACATTTTTGTCATGGTGAAATTCGTCTGTCAGTATAAATTCTAAACGATCCGTGGACCCCTTCAGGGGCATGTGAATTGGGGTCTCAAAAGTTCAGGTTAGCATATCCCCCCAAGCGTTTAATTCCTTGGTGGGTAACAAAGCGAGAATTTTAGACTTTTTACCATCCAGCAGGCAGTCGTATTCATCCAACTGAGGGCAAACGAGTTGTAGCCGAATATAGATGTCGGTCTTGTAGAAGGAATCATAGTCTCCCTTCTGATAGTACTTTTTACTAGGGTCGTAGGATAGACCCAGGAGCTCTTGCAGCTGTCGATGAATCACCACCGTGTACCCGTCACTGACACGGAGCCTACAGAGTCCATTTTTCAGGACGAAAAGTTTTATCCTGTCATGTGCCTGACTGTTGACGATAGCTGCAAGATCCTCGATCCTATACAGGCCGTTCATAATCTCAATCCTAATTTCCCTCTGGTCGGGGCCTATTTTACGGATGACAAATTCATTATCGCTGTAAAGATTCAAAAATGCGGGTCGAATGCTGATGGATTTCAGAGCTATCTTACTATCCTGCCCCAGGTAGTCTTCAAATATGGTAGGTTTGTATATATCGGTAATGTAGAGTTACTTCATTCCTTTCTTCTAACAACAAAGGAATGAACATGTATTCGTACAACCCCAACGCAAAGTACAAATCCAACGGGGGTGAATGGACACTGGCTGTAACCAACTTGGAGCATCAGGATCTGTATGTATCGACGGAGTCACATATTTCCGTGGCATTTCCCGAGTTCACCAAATACCCCATCAAGGTTACTACAACCTACCTGAACGACCCTGTCATTCAGGGCTGGACAAGAGGGCAAGCCCTGAACTATTGGAATATTCAGGTTAACTTTGCAACTCATTGCGCGAGCACAGCATTAGGCATCACCGCCAAACATCTAACGGGCTCCGTGCCACTTGTCAACTCCATCTTTAAATTCCATATATACTACCACATGCGTCGCATTCTAGCAAGGATGAAGGTACCCATGTCTTTTAACGATGTGTTTTCACGGTACTCAAACCCCTACTCAACCTCCGGGTATGCGCAAGTATGTAGAGAATATGGCGCGGATCCCAATGGCATGTACAAGACCAAATCAGTATCGGCCTCATTGACTAACGGAAGATGGTGGCCACAAGTTGATGGGGACTGGACCAAATTCATTATACCAGCAAGTCAGGGCTTGACATCGGAGGGTCTGACCAAGCTAAGTGAGAGCATAAGAGTTTACGTGGTCTTGTTACTAGGATCGCAGGCAGGGGCCAAGGCATCCTTACTCGGCTCAGGTGCCGACAACTACACGGCAAGGCAGATTTTGATGCAGAAGTTTGAGGCCATGGTACAACGCCAAGAGAATGTGGGGCATGATATCACTGAGTTTCAGAAGGTCTTGCAATATGCCCGAACACCGGTGAATTTTGCCGTTATGCCAAGCGTGTACATGTTGCCCTCTGATATGAACCTCCGCATAGGCACAATTGTAGGGTACAACAACAATATCCTGATCGCACCCACGACGATGGCCATATACAGATGCCTTGCCACGTATTCCACGACTGTTGCCACCACCCTCAGAAGAAAGGAGACAACCGTACCGATAATGCCAAGCAATGCGGCACCTGCCCTACCCGCTAAATACTTTAAAAATTTCCCTAGTCGCTGCAGCTGCTTCTCCACAAAACCCTTTCCTGCACCACCGGCAGCACTTCCTCCTGCGGCACCCGCTGCGGCAGAACCTCCTGTAACGGATAATACGATGGTGCTTATCAGTAGTCCAATAGCCGAAACGATGCTAGCTATGGTCAGACCCTGCTCCTTGAAGACTATTTTAAGCTTTTCAACCTGGGATGTGTTATCCCCTGAGATCTTCAATAGCGTATCCTTGATATTTTTCAGCTGGCTGTAAATCTCACGCTTGAGCTCTTTCACCCTTTCCTGTAGGGCATTCCTTTCATCCTTCATATTTTTAATTTTTTTCTCGATGCCTTCTATCATATTTTTTATCAAGATCTGACATCTCACCATCATATGCCCCATCTTCCTGATCCTGACGTTGTTTCAGACTGTCCTCTGCCTTCTTAATTTTATCATTATATGAAATTATCTTATGTTTTAGACTTCTAATATTACCCTGATATGTTTGAAGTTCAAGGTCAAGTGCAGTTAATTCGCGTTGGGTGAATTTAGTGAATGAAGTTTCATCTACAAGGGTTCCTACATCATACACAACCTTCCTAATATTATCTATAGTTTTTCATCTGAATGATCTCACCCAGGTCCTCCTCCCCACCCTCATTAACAATAGCATCAACCTCCAGCGCGAGTTTCCGGGCTGCTTCCATTTTGTTGGGCGTAGAGACATAATTGGTAAAGCCCATGGCATGCACGTCATGGACCGTCAAACCATTTGTTTGCAATGTACTTAAGGCTAGGAACCCTCTTCCATACAACTTTGTAAGCCTTATATCTTTGAAAAAGCTGTTCCCCCTCACGTTTAAAGTTACCATTAATTATATTTATATCCATTTTAGTTCCATCCAGAGGTCCAAGGTTCCAGTTCTTGTTAAGATTTTCGTAAAAATCATTGACTACTGTTTCTAATTGGCCTCTCGCGAGTTCACCAAGCGCACCTCCCTGCCCCTGCCCCTGCCGTCCCGACGTTGAGGCACCTGGTGTTGATGGGAGCCGTTGCGTACTATCATCATCATGACCATCATCCCCACCAGCCTTTCCAATATCATCTTCATGTGTAAATACTGCATCATCACTCATTTATTTACATTTTACCTATATAATAAATCATACCATGAATTCATTTGGAAAAATACTGGACCCATATACAGAGACGAAGCAGCTTTTAGGAATGAAGGGGCACCGTCAACGTGTCCAAATCCCGCATATTCCCTCTACTATAAACCAAAATGAGGACCTTTATGTAGACATCCCGAATATGGGACGGAACGATGTCATTTTCCCGGGTAGTCTCAAGCTCTTATTTTGATCTGACGTTGACGGGGACCAACACAAAACGTACCATTGTTAGTAATATAGGTAAAAGCATTGTTAAAAATTTACGCATTACATTGAACGGCAAGGAGGTTCAGAATATCTCAAATTACAATATCCTAGCAGTGTACCGGGATCTCTGGCAGCCAAAATTTATAGGGAAAATAACCTAATTTTAGAGGGTATCAACCCCAATGACGGCACCATTTGGGCCCTACAGGTCAAAGCTAGCGATCATGTAGGCACCGACGAGGAGAAAGCGATAGCCGCCGCGTATGGTAACACCTTTTGTATCCCCCTCGGTAAGATGTTCGAGTTATTCAGGGACCTCCCGTTCGTCCGGCGGGGTTTCTTGATAGGCCGCAATTCTGCCTGCATTTCGCACCCTATAGTGACGTCATCAAGGATGGATGTACGGCCGCCGTAGGTCCACGGCATCAAAAGCCGCCGATTCTGGTTATAAAATTACCAATATCAAGCTGGAATTTGATAAGATTACCCATGAAAGTCTTGCAAAATACCATATGTCAAGGTATGCATTATTGGCCCTACCCTATGAACGGATACTTAGGAGCAAGGTGGTGACCATGAAAAAATCTGATACCAGCTACAATCTCCAAATTGACACCCCAGCCAAGTCATTGAAAGGTGTTTCGCTATTGTTCATAGACCCTAGGAAAGTTAAACCCTATTCCGGCATAAACGAGGTCTATTATAATCCAAAAATTGACAGTATTAGTATCACTGTTGAGGGGGAACCGAATGAACTATATAGCCATGCCATGTTACCCAAGGATCATTTAGAGCAAATAGTAAACATTTTGGTGCTCATGATTCAAGCGTCACGATTGGCCAATTCTTCAACGAAAGGTATGCCTTATTCGTTGATTTCCGGGCATCACCAGATGAGATTTTACATGGCAGTGGAAGGCCTCTACAACGCCTTAGCGATGGGATCACGTTGCATATGACTAAAAAGTCTGATGGAACCGGTGATTTTAAATGCTATGTATACCTCCTGCAAGACGCTCAAATGAATATCCTTGGGGTAGACTCGACGCTGTTGAGTATTAAAATAAAAGAGTATGGCAAACGATCGCTGTCATCGTCGCTGGCGCCGCTATAAACGCCCTTGCATTCATGGCACAAAATTTTCTATTCAGCAAGCTCTCGGGACACGGTGAGGCCGAGAGGAAGAGGCATGGCGAAGCCGTCGAAAAAATTGAACGATGCCCAGGCTGCCTGGATTAGGGATAGGCAAGCCAAGCTCGATTGGTTTGCAAAGGAAAGGGAGATGCAAATTAAAGCAGGGAAGAGCCTGAGAGAGCTTGATGACGACACGTATCAGTATTACATTGCCTCAGAAAAGAAGGCACCACAATTGTCTGACTATTACACCCCTTCCAAGAAGCAACAAGATGGTGAGTTAACATTCATACTTGGATCACTATCCCTACTAGGCTTTGTAGCTTACAAATATCTATAACAACGTGCGTTTTTAACATGTATAAATAAAGACATGTCAAAAGTATCGCATAATATTACCCGATGAGGAGGCCGAAAAACTAAGTCAGATATACTATACCCCAGAACATCTGTGGACCGGGCGCAAGGCTATCAAATACTTGCGAAGGAAAGTGGTCTCTCCAGGAAGCTGGTAACCCACTGGCTATCCAAGCAACCTTGTGGCTACGACACATCAAAGGCCCTAAAAAAATTGACTATCCCCATTTTACCATTACGGTACCCAATGAGATGCATCAGTTCGATCTGCTGTAGATGCCCCATGATCGGTGTATGGCAATACGTACAAGTATATTCTGACGGGCATTGATGTGGCCGAGATATAAGGTAGCTAGGCCTCTAAGAACGAAAAAGCTAGCGAGGTCGCGGAGATGATCAAAGATATATACAAGGCTGACCCCTTCAATACCCCAAGATTTTTCAGTGTGACAATGGTAGTGAGTTCAAATCGGATGTAACAAAATTGCTAGGGGATAAGGGAGTTGAAATTAAACGGGCCACCACTAAATATCACCATACATTCACGGCCTTTGTTGAAAGTTATAACAAGGTACTCGCGGAAAGACTCTTTAAGCCCCAGGATGCACAAGAGTTGGTTTATGATGAGACTAGCAGTATTTGTGTTAAAAACCTGTACACTATAGTGAAGGCTCTAAACAATACCAAGACTGCCATGATCAATATAAAGCCCTCAAAAGCGATCAAGCTCGATGAGGTCCCGCTCGCGAAGGGCGAAGAATATCCCGAAGAGAAACCCCTACCTGAGGATGGTTTCTACTTGTATCTGTTGCAACCAGGGGAGGAACATGGAGATTCGAAAAGGCGGGCCACCGACGCGTTTTGGAGCAGGAAAATGTATAGGTTGGATCGTATTGTGGCGGGTAGTCGCGTGCTATACTATTTACAAGATAGTCCTAATCGTAGCTTCGTGTCAGAAGAACTCATGTTAATTCCTGAAGATGTTGAGGAGGAGGTTAAGGATTGGTAATAGCCCGTGGGAGATGCACCCTTGGACATACCTAATTTGGTCCCCCTTTGGGAGTTGGTTACTAACCAATATATGATGCGAGGATAATTTTTAATACTACCTGTAGGAGTAGTAGTAAAAATCGTGTTTGGTTGGGTGTGGACAGATCTGTCCACACCTTGGATACCGGCGTCGCCTAATCCTCTAGTGCCGGAACACCCAAATTGTCCAGGTCATCCTGAGTAAGGTCGATAAGCCTGAAATGGTTTCTATAACGCTCCACATGCTCCTCCTCTTCAAACCGATTAAAGGCTTGTATACCATTGGGGTTGTCGATGACAACAATCTCCTCGCGCCTGGGTAGTTGTCCTTGAACCACAACCTCTTCTTATTAATATTACGCCTCTGGACACGCGTGCAAAAGAGAGAGTAAGCAATCAAATAGGTGGTTTATATATCCTCATTAGTAAATCAAACACGTGAAGGAATTCCCAACAAGCATCTGAATAACAGAGCCCTGATGCTCTGGTACTTTTCTGAGTCATGCGGAAAAAAAACACGTGTCTAGAACTGCTTGAAACTGAATATTAGGCACCATAATATCTACAATATCGTGAATACTATTGCCGATACATAACGATTGAATACCACCTACCTGAGAGGTCCTCACACATATCCCTGACTGCGGAGACGGACTAGTGTTCCGATAGACCACAGATCAGCTATGTTCTGAATGGGATCTCTAATAATTATCGGTGCATTGTTGCTAGCGAGGTATAGTCTTTCAATAAGTTGACGACATTATATATTCTGACGAGAGCCTCGTAACTGGTTCACAGCTCCTTGCTTGAATTGGCTATCGGAGGCACAGAACCGACAGCAGTAACATGATCCTATACGCAGAGCACACGGCCCAAAAACATCAATATAAAATGTATTGAGACATAAGAAGCAGTGAAGCCATGTCACCCCCCATGAGAAGCACAGTATGAATATGAGGTGCTGGACTGAGGAAAACCAACATGATTAACGGACTGGGTATTTAGAGTAAGTGCCAGACATGCGAATACAATCGGACTATAGACCATATCGATGTTTTTGTAGGTCAACCACCCCATGGCGCCTGAGTATTTGGATTGGAGGCATCAATTTACTGGTTCTGCGCGCCGGGCAAACATAAATCTATATGGATAGGGAATGTAAGTGCGTCAAAATGTCTAGATAAATGTAAGCATCTTTACTCGTGGGAAGTTCCTACGGATCACCAAGTAGCAGACGGCTCAGAACGGTAACCAAACAGCATAGCAATGCTTCCAGCTGGGATTATAAGCGAGAGGCGTCAAGTTAGGCTGCTACGATAATTTGGGCCACCGTCAGTAACGCGAAGATGCAGTGACAATGAGTCGGTGAGTAATGCAATATTGTCACCTATAAAAAAAGGTGTGCTCCCCCAAAGTAACGATGGTGCATCCGCAGAATCTCAACAATATTAGCCCCATCAAGGGAGAGGATCCCGGTGTAAACGACTGCGAGGCGTGGAGGCTCCCTGCAACAGGATAAATATACGATCAATAGCAGGGACTGTGAGGCGTGCACCGTATGTCATTGCACATGTATCATAGAAAAAGTGCACTTGCGATCACGCCGAAACCACGCGTCGGTACATATCGCCCAGGTTATAAGAAACCAAACCTGCTACGCCTGAAGGAAGAGAGAGAATCCCGCTCGAATCAGAGTTACTAGTTGCTGATACCCATTAGGAGGTCGCTACCGCGCTCGCGGACGCATAATCGAGGCACACTGTCTCCGATTGCTATGGCCATGGACAAGTCCATCGGGGATCGGAACCACACTTGATCTCATAAATATAGAAGGTACTCAGCCAATTAAATATTAAGTGAAAAGAGCATCGCCGCCATCGCTTGATGAGGGTGGCGAAAGCGCCACACCATTCACAGACCACTCAAGACTAGTAGCACGAAAAATGTCAAAATAATCGCGATACATTACCAGAATAGGGTATTCTGCCCAAGTTACACCATCTGGAGTACGCAGACGCCCATAAAAACACCCACCTTACACTCTTGGGCAGGTAAGTCAAGATTAATAGTCTATCGGATTATGACTACGTAGCCGTTGAAAACCTCCGTCCGAACCACGTCGAAAAGTTAAAGATGTCACATATGAGATAGGTTAAGTCTACCAAACAACAGAGTACTATTAAGAAAACCCTTCCCGACACATGCAAAACCAGATCCGCTTTCTTTAAAAGGGCAGATATTTGCGCTGTTCTGGGGCTATGCCCACATACGCCGCAGTTTCAAATACATTGGCGCGGGAAACGAATACAAGGGCAACAAATGACGGGTCTGCCGAAGCCTCGAGGCCTGCGCACCTGCTCCTGCAAGAAACTGGAAGAGGGAAAGACTCGCATGCGAATTAGTTTTGTGCAACATTGCGGGGAACTCAGGCACGGAAAAGCATCCGTCGTCTCCATGTGGAAAAAACAAAGGGCGGTACTGTTTATCTAATAGTGAAATCACCAGGCACGGGTTGTAACAAAAACTACAAGTACAACCTTGAAGAACAAGCGCCAAAGCCCTCGCGGGACAGAATTTGCAACGCCGCTATAGCTCTGGATGAATCTAGAACGCAACAAGAAAGTCAGCTCATGGTCACCCGGCGGATAACTACCAGCCTAGACCAAGATAATGCGAGACTTAAGGAAAGACATCCTATCCGCTTTCATGCTACACGGACCCTGAAAAACAACTTGCGTCATCATTACGCACCGTACAGCCGCATCACAGCGCGACTAGGAGCAGACGAAAACCATCATCCTTACGCCTATTGTTTGCAG